>JAHDVE020006698.1:0-142772 GCA_022606495.2 Halesus radiatus
GGACGTGGACATCCGAGTTGTGGATGTCCAGAACCTCCCACCCACCTTTGTGGGTTCTCTGGCCGCCGTGCTCACTGAGGATGTGCCCATTGGGACGCTGGTTCTCACGGTGCAAGCCAAGGACGGAGATAGGGGCTTCCCCAGGAATATCAGCTATGATCTTCTCACCAGTAAGCATAATATTTCATTAACCATAAACTATGTATTAAACCCTTTTGAATTGACGTCACAAGTCTGCTCAAGTCACAAAATTCTCCTGAAGAGTCATAGCGAATTCTGTTGCAGATCTCGGATGTGGAAACAAGCGCATTGTTATGGATCAAACCATTAAACTGCCAGGGTTCTCTATCTGTCGGAAGACGCGGCCCTTACTAAACTGCATTCGATGCAGTCCCAGTCGTTAATGCGTATAATATGTATACACAAATGGGTCCTAAACGTTTCTGAATAGCGTGAATGTGGATAAATACAAATTGCAGAACTTATAGAAGAATGTCCACTTCAACAGTTTCCAGGAATCATATCTGTTCTGAATCAAGTGATTCCCGATACCGTCGACTGTCCTTCCCACTTTGACCTCCAACTCTGCTCTACCATACAAAGAATAAGAAAGAACAAATACAATCTTCTAAAATTAAGAGCTCCCAATCCAAGAGCCTTCATCTATTTTGCTACTCTAGATCTTGAATCATCTGCCAGCCCGCCCAAATATTATTAAAAGTGAAATTTTCTTTTCCAGATCCCCATGATTATTTCCTGCTGGACAGTATAACCGGCGAACTTAGAACCGGCAAGCCGTTGGACAGAGAATCACTGGCCGATGCTTCAGCACCGCTCAATATTACCATCAGGGTGAGTAATGATTCTTCCTTCTTTTCAAAGTTACCACAAAAAAACAGAAATTATACTATGTAGATGTAAAAAGAAGTAAACTTAAATATCTTGATCAACATTAGACTGACAAATAATATATGATTACTCAATTAAAAACCCACGAAAAGATTAATGAAATATATAGTAGAGAAAGGCACCACACTTCTTGGCTTCGCGCTACAGTTTCGCTGAGTTGTTCCAGGTTCTAGGATGATTTCTGTAATGTTAAGATTGCCCATTGTAATGTTAAAATTTCGGCTCAGCAGTTGCTTAGTAAGGTTGGGAAGAACGACCGTAACTAATCTTTATAACCATTTTCACAATCTTTTTTTATTCACTGATACTCACAAAATTTATTCTTTTTTCAGGCTCGAGAGATTGTAGATGACCGTCCAATTGACAGCAATTTGACAACAACCCTGGCAACCGTCACCATCACAATCCGGGATGTTAATGACGAGCCACCGAGGTTTAACCGCAAGGAGTACTCTGTGGAAATCCCAGAGAACATCCCATTCGGAACTCTGCTGCCTAACCTGAACATGACCGTTACTGACACGGATCTGGTAAGCTTTTTATCACTATGATAATTAGTTACAGAATCTTACCACTGGCAATATTATTTTTGAACAGTCTGCATATAGTCATTTGATTTTTGTTTATAACATTTTACTGGCACCCATAAAACATTCTACTGGAAGTATACAGGGTGTATCAGCATGTACCCGACAGACTTTAACTAGTGATTCTTGAGCTTATATGGAGTAAAAAATGTATTGCTAGTCGATGAAATTTTTTTTCAATTAAAAACAAAAAAAATATTTTTCCAACACTCGTCACCACTTTTTTTTTTTTACAGTAACTCCACACAGGAGACTCTGAGGGAAATAATTTCCCTCAAGGCCTATATCATCTTTGGGGATGCTGTGTGGAGGGTCTTTTAGAGGATAGGAAGGAGTGAACTTGGGTCTTGAAGAGACCCATGTTGTAGGATGGAGGAAACACAGAGGCCGGCAGATCATTCCACAGTCGACCTGTTGAACACAAGAACGAGTAGTAAAACGACCCGTTCTCATTGCCATTGGGTATAACCTAGTGCATCACGTGATACATACTCCGTCTCGTTCCCGCAGCACGGTACAGACGAGACTCGTATCACGTGATCTGTTGCGATATGTGATGAATTTTTTTTTTGTTGTCATCAGTCAGCAAAATGGCATCTACGTTTTTTTACTCCAAATGTGCTCAGAAATCACTGGTTAAAGTTTGCCGGGTACTTGCTGTTACACTCTGTAAATCGAAAATTATAATACTGTTTCGTAACAATTATTCCTCTTCTATCAGGGATTGGTCAACATCTAATAAATCTAAATCTTCCTCAATCAGTCTCAAGAAAAAAATTTGTTTCATCTTAATGAATTTCAAAAGATATCAGTAACTATTAATACAGCATGTATCTTATAAATCCGATGCTATATAAAATCTGATTGTGTCATATTTCTGAAATTGGAATAATAAGAATGCCTTTGGTCAGCTCTTTATTATATTGACTTAATCGCCTCTCATGGTCTTTAAATGTGTTAAATAATATTAAATTATGTATATAATATATATTTTTTCTAACAATGCACTAATAACAAAAAATTAAGAAACAATCGTTTGGATGAAAATGACAGAATTATTTTCTTCCAGGGTGAAAACTCAGCATTCTCTCTGCGCCTGTCCGATGTGTCGGGGGCTTTCATTGTGGAGCCCACCGAAGCCACCGGCACCACCCAGGTCAGCCTCAGGTTGGCCAACTTCACCCTGGACTATGAGAACCCTAACCAGAGGAAATTCATCATCCTCGTAAGTGACATCCTCAAATCTTTTGAAATCGGAGTTCACTCTACGTCTGGATAAAATTTCTCAAGATTCTCTTATTATAATTATTGTTACGGAGATGGTCTGCATTTCTCCCGTAAGCACTTAGGCCATAAGCCTATTGTGTTTCACCGTATTCCTTTGACAGTAATTTAGTCCAATCTCTTTAGTAAAGTTCACAAGGGTTAGTAATTGGGTGTTTAGTGGTCTCCTGGTTTCACTACATGGTATTCAATTCTTCAAGTATCTGAGTCTTTTTCCCATCAAGGCATGTCTTACGCCATAGATTATTACCTCATTATTAATTGGTTAATTACTTTAAAAATAATATACATTGGCACCCGCATGTACTTTTTGTAGCGCGGGCTGCCAATGTGTATTAAAAGTGAGTGATATTATTATGATATCTTGGTAAACATTCATTCGACATTGTCAATTTGTTTGCATGTATGTTTCACATTTAGGAATGCCGATCCATAGACAATATCCGCCAGGGTTTTATTTTATTTTCGATTTCTCATTTATTTCATAGTCAATATCGGCTTGGCTATTGACCCACCTAACGAGCGCAACCGCGCTTGGGAAATGGATATAAAATCATTGTTAGTTAACCTTATAGATCAGACATTGTTAAGTTATCGATTTGACCGTGCTAGGGCCCCGGAAGTGGCAGTGTCAGTGTTAATAGTCTTACTAAATAGTTCTCTTGGTGACTTTCCTTTCATACTGAGTAGTTGCTGAGGTGACAGATTCCTTTTAAAAGCTCTACAAACTATCTGTGTCCTTTTAATAGTCCTAGCTCTCTCAGTGAATTTCCATCCTTTTTGAGTAGTTACCTGGTTTGCAAGAGGTTTGGACAGTAGTCTATGAGACCCATGTATTAATTAATAAGTACATATTTGTATATAACAGGTGATAGCCGAAGAGTCCTACACATCTCCACGCCTGTCGTCGACCGCCACTGTCACAGTGACGGTGACTGACGTCAATGACAATGCCCCCATGTTCAAGAAGGAGACGTACACCGCCGTAACGTCTGAGCAAGCGCCTCCTGGCACACACGTTCTGACCATCACAGCTACAGACAGAGATCATGCAAGGTAACGTTGACATGTTTTAAATCATCAATAACATTTTTTATCGTATTAGACTTTTAAGCATATTTAATTTAATCAGGAAGTGTGTTTTGTCATAGGAAAAATATTAATTATCAGAATGGTTTTGAGATTGTGATTGTATATAAAGGGATGGAGGAACAATGTAGATGGAAGCGGTAAAAGAAGGGACTCACCGGTTTCAAGGATGAATCGCGGATTACGTCAATACAGGTGGCTCTTGCGGGTTGGTCAGGACTCGTTGCGGCGCGGTTGGTCAGGACTGGTCGCTGCGGCGATTTGTTTTGGACTGATGGAAGAAGGTCAAACAAGAGGGGGAGGGGCAAAAGAAATACACACAATCGCACGCATTATTTGAAAGTAGATACTGGTGAACTCGCGTGAACAAAGGCTGTCCCAATAAGAATGCCGGATTTAATTTTTGATTTAAGTACATTATATATTTGAAAAGTGATCATATTTTTATTTCATTGTAAAGCACAAATGTTTCGACAATGCATGGAATAATATGTCAGACAAATGCACACCACGACTATCCTCGCAAACTCTTGCTCTTTTGATGAAATTTAGGATAATGTCATTGCATAATTTTAGTTCAATTGTGGCAATGACACGTTGGAGCTCCGCCTTAAGCTCACTAATTGATTGTGGCTTATTGGCATACATACATGACTTCAAAAAACCCCAAAGAAAGAAGTCACATGCTGTCAAATCATGATCTTGTTGGCCAATTCTAATCCATATTTCTTGAAATTATACGACCAGGAAATTTTCCTTACACAAGCTTAAATGGTTTCAAATTTTTATTAACTTATTGAAGCTTATAAAACTCATTGTAAAATATATTTTTTTAATCATTGAAGATAAATGAAATGTGAAACGGAAAATAAAAAGGTAACAGTCGTATCTCGAACTTGAACCAAGGACCTCTCGATCTATCCAGGACCAGCACTCTTATCCACTGAGGTAATGCCACCCCATTGTTCTCGGTCACTTTTATCGATATCGTACTTCGATTTAAGAACTGTCCACCTTCAATTAATTCCCATATATTTTTGACTGCTATCTTTCTATATTGACTACAAGATCCTACCCGAATTTATTTGCTATCTAGACAGTGTCTCGGATATACACATCCGATTTTATTTTATATGGGACATCTATTGATTTTTTTTACAAGTCTAGTAGGATTAATATTCAATTTTTATTGGAATAACTTATTGAAGCTTATAATATTTTTTGATCATTGAAGATAATATCAACAAATCTCAAATGAAATGTGAAACAGAAAAGACACAGAAAATAACAAACTCAGGACATCTCGGTCTCTCCGGGACCAGCACTCCTATGCCACTCCATGATTTCACATGCAATGTAACAGTTATGTACAAAAAAAAAACATCAAAACTTTCTCCATTTTTTGCAAAAATGCAAGGTTAGTCATCATGTCCAATATTGACTTTTTAATATTACAGATTCGGTACGGAGGGAATCGTGTACGAGCTCTCTGGTAACGGTGCGGAACTGTTCTCGGTGGACAACAGGACGGGTGTGATCACCCTGGCCTTCTGCCCCACCCCTGGACTGGCCCCGTGTCTTGACTCTGAGGCCAGGCCCGACTTCTTCTTGAACTACAAGGTGACAATATATTAACTTTACAAATAAGGTTATTGATCGGGTTCACGCTTGAAAAATTTCCTTTCTAAAAGCAGCCGGGCTTTTCATTATTCTAGAATCAGGTGGTTAAAAATTTTGTATGATTACCGCACAAGAGTTCTAAATGCCCTGAGCCAGTGGGACTATGGTATCCCTGAATTGAGGTATATTGTGAGGCTTAAGAAAGTGGAGATGGGAAAGAGGACGGTTGGAAATATTGTTGGTTGGCTATTCAGGTCTGGTTACTAAACACGGCTAATGCAATTTCCCAAGTTTACCGATCGGAAAATATAATTTTTTTAAATGTGAATATACCCGCTGAACGGAACGAAAATAAAACTCGTACCAATCTATAATTCATTACTCTACAAAATTTAACAGAACAAAACATCGACACATTAAAGGTATAAATTTTTGGATCTATTTGTATGTACCTATTTAGCTACTTTTTGAAGAGTTATAACCTGCCAGAATTGAATTACTTTTTGTACTATTAACAATGTAGATACAATTAAATATTATGATATACAAGAAGTATTGTACGTATTTCAGACCCTGCGCAAAAAAGTACCAAAATTATGCAAACCGATGCTTTACTTTAGCGGACTTTACTTTAGCAGACTTTACTTTAGCGGACTTTACTTTAGCGGATTTTAGATATGTAGATACAATTAAATATTATGATATACAAGAAGTATTGTACGTATTTCAGACCCTGCGCAAAAAAGTACCAAAATGATGCAAACCGATGCTTTACTTTAGCGGACTTTACTTTAGCAGACTTTACTTTAGCGGACTTTACTTTAGCGGACTTTACTTTAGCGGACTTTACTTTAGCGAACTTTACTTTAGCGAACTTTACTTTAACGAACTTTACTTTAGCGGACTTTCCTTTAGCGGACTTTACTTTAGCAGACTTTACTTTAGCAAACTTTACTTTAGCGGACTTTACTTTAACGAACTTTACTTTAGCGGACTTTCCTTTAGCGGACTTTACTTTAGCAGACTTTACTTTAGCAAACTTTACTTTAGCGGACTTTTCTTTAGCGAACTTTACTTTTGCGTACTTTTCTACACGCTTCCTGAAGCGCTGATCGAGAAGTGCGCGCTAAAGCATACGTGTGGGAAAGCCTATTGACTATCAAATTTACCGTTGTGTTATGGTCTTGTTTTGATAATACGTCAATTTTTTTATTGACTGATTTATTTTTCCAGGCAACAGACGATGATGGTTCTGGCATGACCACAACAGTGCCCTTGAAAATCTCCCTTTACGACACCAACGACAATCCTCCGGAGTTCCTGAGCCCCATTTATGTCACTTCCATTGATGAGGAGTCTTTGAAGTTCGAACCAGAACTGCAGGTGAAAATCATAACTCCTTACCTCTTAACCATACTCTGCAAAAATAACTGACAGTCTTAGAATATACTGCAATCTTTAACCTGTTATGTATCTAGAGGCAGTTTTGTAACAAACGGATTGCAATCTTTAGAGTGCAGGCGTCAGGTGGGAATGCTGTCCTTGTTCTACCGGTATTTCAATGAAAGTGCTGGTAAATGTGAATAGACCTTTATACATGGCCCTCTCAACCTAACCTAGCCTAACCCAACAGATAGAGCGAATGTGGGGTTAAACCAAATGGAACAGTATAAAAATAAGAAGAACGCTGTTGAGTATAGTTAGATTTGGTCAGATTTCACCTTATGGTAGAGACATTCTAATAAAGTTTATTTTAGCTTAAATTAGTGCATTTTATACTAAACCACAAATTAATAACATCTGGATCAAGTGTAATAAATTATCAAGTAAAAAATATTTTCAGTATTGCCCTTGTAAAGGACCACCATCTCAAACCCTTGATTGAGGCGGCGTTTTACTATGCTCAGTATTCTAAAAAGTTAGGAAAATATTCTAATTAATTAGTTTGTTTGAAGGTTCGTGCCCGAGATGCTGACAAGACCTCCGTGCTGACCTACTCCCTGCTGGAGGGTCCCAAGAGTGACCTGTTTTGGATTGACAGCGTCACAGGAAAGATCGGAATTCAGGGAGGAAAGGGATTAAACGTCACACTCAATGAAGAAGACCATATTAATTTGGTCATACTGGTTAGTAACTTTAAAATTATTATTATTTTTGTTTCACCATTACTTCACATCAATTACTGCAGATATGGCATCATCATGACCACGGAGCCTAGCCATTATTTTCCAGTCCTCAGGCCTTTCTGTTCTGCTCCAATCTTCTTCTTCCTCGGCTAGGTTGCTTCCACTGAGGCACTCACTTTCTTGTGTTTTTTGATGTCCAGTCATGTGGAATTTTTCCAGATGACCAGCCTATCGCATTCTTTGAGTCCTGCAGAATTTTAGTAGACTATGCTATTAGCAATAAATAAAATGCCGAATGTTTATAATCAAATATATGCAGCCGACACGCTTATAAAAATAATCGATAAGGTTATGTTCGTCCTTCAATTCCAATCCGGCCGTTGGAATGCCCGCTCTTTTCGGGTGACGAATAGATTAAGTCGTTCCCTTCATTGCCGACAGAGACGAGACCTGCGCTTCTGACGGTGGATAGTGAACCATGAGTGTAATAGTTCTCTGCTTGGCCGACAGAGGCGAGAGTAGCGCCTTTGGCAGCGGATAACAAACTAAAAGTATGTTGTAGTGGAATATTCAAATATGCAGCTTACAATATAGCGATGATCCATTCATTTGAGCATACGACTTCTGGTAAACTGTACCACGGCTCCATTGAACTGTGACTCTTTTTGACAAACATTGGAACCACTTAAGAAAGAATGTTTATTTATTATGATTTTTTTAATTAAATAACCTTTGTAATTTTTTCCATTTATTTGTTTATTGTAGTTAGAAATAACCATCTGTTTAAATAAAAGCTGACACGAATGACATTATATAATTTTTTAAACACAATGTAATCTGTCTTCCAGAAGGTAATAAACCTACCCGAAAGTAGTTTTTGTAACGGATTAATTAAATAAATCACACTGTGCATGGAGAACAGAAAGAGTCTTTATTTTGGGTCTAATGAATTTATAAGTTAGTTAGAAATAATACGAGAGTATAACAATTTGACGGGAAGAGGGACATCCGAGAGTTATTATTTATTATTCTAAATAATGATAATATTTTTGTGCAATACGATAAATATGGTATTTTTAAAAAGAAATATGTTTATTACGTTATTTTTAAATTTGCATGGGCTTAGCATTTATCAAAATATAATAGAAATATTACACATTTCTGACTGTTCTACGCATGTTTTGCAAAAACATTTAAAAAGTTGAATATCCTTAAAAAATGCTGTGAAGGTTTTTCTGTAACATGTCGATAAGATAATTAAAAAAAAGAACAGTGTGTAGTTTAATTTTTTTATGAACACTACATAACTTAAAGTTTTTTTTTTTGTAATTCGGATTACAAATCTTTGGTTATGTTTATTTACAAAAACGCAACGATAAAGGATTTAAAATACTTTTCTCCACTGTAAAAATCATATTCGTATTTTAAATATTTTGTAAAACATACAATGGGACGGTCAGAAAAAGTAATATTTCTGATTAGATTTGGATAAATACTAAGCCTATGTAAATTTATAAAATATTTAATAAATATTTTTCTCTTTAAAAACATTATGTTTATCGTATGGCGTAATAATACTATCATTAATAAATAATAACTCTCTGACGTCTCTCTCGCCCTTAAAACAACACTTGACATTTCGGTCATAAATTATGTAATATCTCACTTGATTCACCTCACTCTGAGTTAACCGCACATCAATCAACCACCAAAGGGTTCTTGGGTCAGTCCTGGCAGAGGTGGGTGGAAAGGGGTACCTGGCTATGGATTCACTGCCTGTCAACCATAGAGGGTTCTAGGGTCAGTCCTAGCAGAGGAGGTCGGAGAAGCGCGTTAGGTGCCGGGAAATAACTTGCTCTCTGACATGACCTTTTATAGGTCATCACAGCCGTGACATCCCTTCCACGGGTTCACATCTCTAAGCCTAAGTGGCGGGGGTGAAAAGCTATCCAGTCGCATCCTTCGTCCTAATTATTAAGAGACGAAGCGATACGGAAGTGAGAAAGTATTCGAGATCGATGAACAACGATCAATACCCGCCGAAATATGCTATATATCACTAAGATGGTTTGTTACAGTTTTAAATATAATTGTAAAGTCGTACTGTCAGCAATAAAACAAAGTCATAAATGAAAACAATATTTGAAAGCAATGGGACTCACTCGTGATATAGATGCTATATATACCATAGATTTAGTTTTAGTTGTGCCAGTCCGAAGATAGTCATGATAAGGTGAAACCAGTCTGGCCGAAAATAAACGAAGTGGAAAAAGTTACAAAGGTTTTTTAACCAGAAAATTCATATAAAAATGGAATTCCACCATGAATTGACAGTTTCAATATTTGAAATAATGTTTATTTACCTAAAAAGATAAACATATTTTAGATGTTCGATAGTAATCTTACATATTTCCACGGTGACGCATCTTTAAATAAGGTCCTTTATTCTAATTTGTTTATACATAATCATCATATACGTGTTTAATTTCTGCAAGGCTAAATTATGCCCACTACCGTATGACTTGCAATTAATATTTGGCACCATGACACATCTTAAAGCAGTTGTTTTCAAGAGTTTGCACATTTGTGTGTAGAGATAATAATAATTACCGCATTTACACGTTTGTAAGCACTGTATAGTACGTGAACGGCGCCTAACAGTCTGGCATCTGGACACTTTGTACCTACACCTATACACTGTTAGCAAGGAGCCCTAGGAACTTATGAACTGAAGTATGAGCTCATGAGCTGGGAGTCGGCTCTTATTATGTGCCGGCTCTTAAATAAGCCGCCGTTCAATTGAGTCGTACAAAAATGTCGAGGTGGTGCCGTGACTCCCGCTCTTAACAAAATGAGTCGTAACCCATCACTATAACAATATTAAGGAAGAAGCTAATGGTACCTACCCAAACCAGAAGTTTTATTATAACAATAACAGGTATAAAATGAATACGAAATAAGTTAAATATCTTGTTTTTGCGATTATTTAAAATATATAATGTGTTTATTTATTTTCGCTAGTTCTATTTAATGACTATATGTCATCAATATTGACCTTTCTCTATCCTCTGTTGGATGAAGGCCTCCCCAAGTTTCCCTGTCAAAACGTTTGTAACATATTCTACTTTATTTTTAGGCTACTGATGGACAATACAATGCAACGTGCAAAGTTCAAATAGTCGTGAAGGACATCAATAATCATGCGCCCAAATTTGAATCGGAACATTACAATACATCCATTTCTGAAGATGCTCCCATAGGTATGTCTATGATCTTTTTTAAATTATTAATGTTTATTGGTTAACAGGATATTTTCACTGTTTTTTTTTTTTACTGTTGAAAATAATTAAGAAATTACGATGACAATTACATTCTTATTTTATTTTTATGTTTATGAATAAATTTTCTATAATGATTTTTGATTTGTCGCCTAAATGACATGTTTGTTTTTGTTATTGAATATGGCGTGACGTCACGCCGTCCCAACGTCCGTGACAGCCGTCTTACCATCCATTGGCATCATCTACATCAATAATAATAATAATTGGATGATTTGTATAGCGCCGTTTTTGTGAAAAAACACCTCAAGGGCACTGTACAAATATTTCTTAACTAATTATGTACAAACAGATACAGAAAAACATACTTACTTGGCAGGTCGCTTCAGATGAACACGGTTTTATTAGAAAATTTATTTATAGAGATGATAGTTTTACATGGTTATTTGTTGCTCCTTTTCTATTGATGTTACATTTATTAGAAGATTGGTGGCACAAGATGAGTTGGTATTTATTGAGATACTTAAAATTTTTAGGACTGGAAAGTATTCATAAAATAAATTTTAGGACTCAAAAATATCAATAAAATTACCTTAAAAAGCGTAAGAAGCTTTTAATAAATATTAACTTTTTATTTTTTATTTTACACTTTGGTTATTTATAGTGTTGCGGCCTGTGGACGCATTTGCGCACCGATGCTTGAATTTTTTTATTTTATTTATTTAATGACTTTAGGTAACTACTAACCGGCTAGCCTAGCTAAGCAATTTACAGGTGAATTTCTTCAATTTATGGATACGATTGTCTGAAGACTGGCTAAAACATCATAATGATATTTTAGCCAGTTGGAACCGTTTCGGAATGTGCAGGTTTAGATTGTTTTTAAAATCAATATATTAATGAAAATTCCAAAATTACACTTTTTTAGCGTGATGATCGGAATCAGAAATATGAATTTTAAATCTTCCGCACATTTTTAATGGTATCCATACTTTGTGAAAATACCCTATTGTTGTCATAAAATATAATCGACGAGAAAGAGAGTGTTACTTTGATTATTGAAGGGTAAAATTATATGTTCAGATGGATTTAGTTTTGTCCTGGTATTATTGATATTTTCCATAATGAAATACCTGAATGCCCTAGAAATGAGATCTCTGAGGCGAATGTGTGGTAAAACCATGTATGATCGTGTGAAAAATATAGAGATTCGTAAAGAAAGCAAGGCTGATGTAAGTGTCATGAGCAAGTTTAAGAAAGGGACGCTTAGATGGTTTGGGCATGTAAAGCAAATGAACGAAGAAAGGAGTGTAAGGAGAATATATGACGCGAATGTGAATAGAAGAAGAAGCAGGGGACGCCCGAGGAAGACATGGCACGATCAAGTGAATCAAATACTTGAGTCGGGCCATGACAGAAGTCAGAATAATAGAAGAGTATGAATGTTAATGAAGTGTATGCCAAGATCGAGTTGTTTGGCGGTCCGTCCTCTCTGCCTACCCCTGTGGAGAAACGGCGTGACGGTTAGTTAGTTAGTTAGAGACCTGAATATTTCACGTTTACGATAATGGTAGTTTTTATACGAAATTCGTCTTTTTTATGCGTATTTCGCAATTTTTTGACAAATGATGCAACATTATGTATTTTTCATGCTATTTTAAAATAAGAAAGTAAGATTATGCATTCTAAATATTTATTTATTCATGGTTTTGATAAGCTTGAATAGCCATAAAATGGAACGCAGTTAGCTTCACATTTAAAATGCCGCAAACTGTCATTAGTTTTTTTATAACTAAAAAAAAACTAATTTGATACAATATTCTTCATTATATGTATGGAGTACCAACATTAATATACATAATATGTATTATTAATCTTGATTTTTGTTTAAAAATATGTTTTTTTTTACTAGATATCCCATGCTAACAAATAGATCTTATTCTGTTGTTATATTTTGAAATCACGTAACTTGACCATACGTCCCATTTTTATCATCAGTCATTGTCTCAAAGGCATCCCCAAACCGGTCTCACTCTTCTCGGATCTAATCAAACCGAATCTAATCTAACTCAATTTACGAATTACAGTTTTCCAAACTATCTTTGAACTTGAAATTACTTTTAACCTTATTGTGCTATGTATTTAGGTTCGGACATCATCAAGGTGATTGCTACTGATTTGGACCATGGACTAAATGCAGAAATTAAGTACACAATACAAAAAGGCGGCTTTGATGACTTCGGCATTGAAAAAGACACTGGACTGATCAAGATATCTTCCAAACTAGATTATGACAGAAGAAATATGTATCAAATGCAGATTATCGCCGTTGACCAAGGTAAGAAAAATAGCTTCAGAAGAAGTTCATTAATATAGGGTGGCACAAAACTACCATTATGGTTTGGAATGAAATGGCATAATCAAGCCGTTGTTTGTAGTCTATCAGCTTCAATTCTTGCACAAGCTGAACCTTATACGGGAACATGTGCAATGTGGCCAAAATCCTCTGAACGGACCTCCAGTTGTGCCCAACGTCTTCTTGTTGATATTTCTGGACTGTCCTGCACACTATCCACAACACATTGTATATTTTCTTCCGTGTGGACCGTACGTGGTCTTCCGGTACATGGAAGGTGTCTTACTGTACCATGTTGTCGAAATTTTGCAACCAGGCGGTTTATTGTTGGTGCTGAAGATCCAGTACGCACATTAAAAAAACAACGATAAGCACGCTGCATCAAAACAATTGACTGTTGAAAGTCAAAATAAAATTCAACAATTGTTAATCGCTGTTCTATTGTGTAGTGTTCCATTTTCCAAATTCCCCAAGTTTTCTTCACAAAATTCTGAAATGAAAACAAAAAATATAAATAAATTTAAAAAGTTATTAAACATTCAAACCATAACGGTAGTTTTACGCCACCCTGTAGCTTCGTCCAGATTGGGCCGCACAATGCACGTGAGCCGCTCCCAACATGCAAGTAAGTCAATTAATACTTGAACAAAGATGGAAAGGCCCAAATACACTATTATAATCACCATTGATTTCGTACATTTTATTTTGCCCTTTTGACGGCTTAATTATTTATTTTGCTAGTTGGGAGCAGCTCACGTGTGTTGTGCGGCCCATCTGGACACGACCAATGTGGTACTTTCACTCTTTCTTTTGCAATCTGTATTAAATTTGTTTTATTTACAGGTACACCTAGTCTAACTGGAACAACTATTTTAACAGTCACCGTGGTGAATGCGAATGACAAGTTTCCCTACTTTACTCCACTTACACAAAGAGCTGATGTAAGTTTCATATTGATACATTAATTTTATAGTTTAAGATCATCAATGCATACATACACGCAGATACTTTAATAGTATACAACTGCTGACCCTGTACAAATTGCAAGTGCGTCTCACTGTAGAATTTGGCAGCCACCTCTGGTCAGGAGTCCCAAAATATCTAAAAAAAAACTCTTGACTCTGTGCAGAAACGGGTGATCCGTTTGATAGATTCACCTATCTTAACAAACGGATTGCATCTTGGAGCACAGACGTAAGGTGGGAATGCTGTCCTTTTGTCACATGAGAATGGGTCGCTTCTACAACTCATTCTTGAGTTCAACACCTCAGCTGTGGAATGATCTGCTCGCCTCTGTGTTTCCTCCCTCCTACAACATTGGTCTCTTCAAGACCCAAGTTCACTCCTTATCCTCCAAAGACCCTCAAGACTGCATCCCCAAAGACATACAGTCCATACACCTTCTTATGTATTCTTCTTGGTCTTGCTTTTGTTACTCATTAATAGTTTTGTTATTTCCTTGGCAGATCTCATCAGATGCAGAAATTGGCACTGTGGTCCATCAGCTGATCGCAGTGGATCAGGACATCATGTCTCAGGAGGATCTAAAGTTTGACTTTGGACTTGAGCCAATGACGGCTGTCGACAAGAATGGAAAACAGGTTGGTTATGTTGTTTTGTAAAACTGAGGGGCTATTCTACAACTATCATTAGCAGATAGTAATTCTCCTTGTTGGGTTGTTTCAACCTCTGTCCCATTATTTGATTGATGATTAGCGCCATTTTGAAGTTTTTACGTTTGAACGGTCCCCGCTAACTGCCGTTTGAGCATTTGATGAAATTTGATCAGCTACTTAAAGGCTGTCATTAGGTGTTGGTGACGTCTCCTGTTTTCACAATTTGGCTTCCTAGATATCTAAGCCTTCTTCCAATCAAGACCAGAGAACATTGGGTCCATAGATGAATGGGTGTTTTGCATCCGCTTCACATTTCCTACAGCTGTTGGTGTTTTCCGCTGTTACCCGTGTGTCTCCTGAGGTGGCAGTCTCCTCTTAATAGTCCTAGCTTCGCCAGTGAGTTTCTATCTATATTGATCAATTGCTTGGTTCGTGTAGGTTTAGCTTGTCTTTGAGATCAATATATTTATTAATGATGTAAATTTCAACATTTCATATATCTCTTGTGGTGCAGTGTCAATAGTCCTACTAGTTTACTGACTCTTCAAATGTTCCAGGTTTCCGAGGTGAGTGTATTCCGGCAGTGGTTCTTTGTTGAACGTGATGGACGTGTAAAGGTGTCTCGTCCCCTGGACCGGAGTGTGGCGTCTGTGGTCTCGCTGCCAGTAAGTGTGCAGGATACTTCCGCACCAGGGCTGCAGATTGCGCAAGGTACGAGGGATACTTAGAATTGTTATAAATGTAGTTGGTTTGTCTCCTATTATATACCTTTGGTGATGGGGAGGGCTCAGGATACCATGGACAGCCGATGATATGTTAAATTGATCAAGTATCATTTATCATGCGGCGCCGGACCGCAGGAAATATACCTTCTGTGTTTTCTTCATGAAGATTAAAGGCCACCTCCATGCATCTTGAGGGATATTATTCCTGACTTTTTTTTGTAAACAATAAACACTTATTATCAAGGATTATTGAATGATTCTTCGACATACCACAATGAATAAATATGTAATTACATACATTCAATTTTTTATTATTTTGTCTTGAAAACAGGCATGCTGATAATCACAATTGTGGACGTGAATACGTCTCCGCCGTCCTTCCGTCAGCTGCACTTCATCGAACGCCTCGAGGAGGGCCAGCCACCCGAGACCACGCTGGCTACCTTCCACGCTTCCGACACTGACTCGGCCATCTCCCACTACTCCATCGACCCGCCCAACAACTACTTCCACGTGGACAATGTCACAGGTAGGCAGTATTCTTACTTCTCTTGCCCTATCATCGGTGCTACAACCCTTTCAGAGTTCTCCCTGCCTTTAAGAAACGCCTCCTCTCCTGCAGGTCTCTCACTGTTTCCCTCCAGTTTCCATCACTCCTTCGCCCTATGGGCTTATTCCAGAAATGCCGCTTGAGCCAAATCTTAACAACTGACGCAATCAATGTGATGAATTGGCCGGCAAACCCGATACATACATTTTCCATGGTCAGTAAAGTGACTAATGTATTTTTTCACATGGCACACTTTATCTATTGTAATTGCCCTACTCTATGATACAATCTATGCCTATAACTAACTGTGGGCTTGCTATTGAAACAATCTTACAAAATAAAAAATAATTTCCGGTATTCAGACTATACATTACTATTCTCCAGCCAAATGAACGATGCATCATAATTTCATTAAATTGTATGGGAACGTCACTGGACAAATGTCTTTTACACTGGGCGTGTAAGTGGCAACTAATCCAATTTTGAATCTACTAAAACCTGAATCAATTTTTTATTTCCAGGCATAGTACGTTCCATCCAAAAGATCGATTATGAAAGAGTTCACCAGATCAACTTCACCATCGTGGCCTATGACACCGGAGTGCCCCAACTATCGGCCACTGCCCTGGTCACCGTGAACGTGGTCAACATCAACGATGAGGACCCGGTATTTGATGAACCCATGTATGAGGCATCCTTGGAGGAGAATTCCTTAGCTGGTACTCCGGTGTTGAAGGTGCATGCCGTAGATAAGGATGAAGGTATGAAACTATTAAATTATTTCTGTAGTATCTACATATTTTGGAAGTTTGTCAATTCATATAAAAGCAGTCAAATTTTTCTGTCTTAAAACAACATGACAACATCCGTAGCAGAGCGGTAAGCTCCTTGGTTCCGGATCCAGAGGTTGTGGGTTTGAAACATCACAATTTTGAATAGTGCTTTTGTTTATACAATAAATTAACTTACACCAAATTAAATCCCTTAATCACCACCATATCTCTCGACAGGTGTGTTTGGCCAGCTGCGATACAGTCTCATCGGTGAACTGTCACCACTGTTCACAATTGACGTCATCACGGGCGACATTCGCGTGGCGTCCGGAGCCACGATCGACCGAGAGACGATAGACGACATCTGGCTGCAGGTGATGGCCGTGGACAATGCGCCCGTCACTGCTAAGAAAAATGCCACTGTCCCTGTAAGACTTTTAAAAAATATATTTTACATACTTCTAACTCTCTAGTAGCTTTCTATAGTTTACTCCTTTCCTTTGATATTTATTTTCAACCAGCTTTCATACCGGCTTAGCCTATGTTTTCTTCCCAAATGCTTGATCACAGACAATCCCATCATAGACAACCTGACCATAGGCAACTTATATATAAGATGGCCTGAACATAGATAATCCGATCATAGACAAAGTTAAAAAAAATAAACTTTCAGCTCTCTGCACAAATAGTTTTTTTTTATGCTCCAATCGTGGTATTGCAGCATAAAATTGACCCTGCGATGAGCAATTCCTTGTGGCTTATTTGATTGTCAAAATTACAATTTATCCCATTCTTTTGTATAATTTATTAAGTATCTACATACCAACAAAAAGTGTTTAACCGTTTGAGTGCCAAAAAAATCATATAGTTGCTTGTAAAATGCCACCAAAAAGTGTTTTTTTTTTGAAAATGTATTTTTTTTTGAAAATGTATTTTTTTTGAAAATCCCGTAAATTCTTTGAATTTCCATGGATTTTGATGATTTTCTCGGTGTTTTATTAAAAAATATTGAAATATTTGGAATAAAACGCTTGTATAAATGAACACAGTATTTAATTAAAAAAAAAAAAAAGACAAAAATGAAAAACCAAAAAAAAAATCAACAATTGGGCTTGCCAGCACACGCCGTGTGGACACCCTTCTTACAATACGCACAAATTGTCGTTGATCTACGCAGCCCAGCACCATCTTTATTACTACAGACCACACAGCGAAGTAAATTCTTTCCAGGAAGCTTGGATTTATGGAATGAAATTGTTGGAGAAATATCAGCATTTTTTTTTTTGTAATTTGATTTTCAATTGATTCAATTATTTTTGATGTGAACTCGTGTCTTGTAATTTTTTTACCTTTATTATTGATTGAATATATTATATACGCGTTTAAAACTATTCTTCCAAAAATATTAAATGTTACCCTTTTCCAATATTTCAATGTTCTTCTTGCGTCTAAATATACATACAACATTTTATCAGACTCGTCTATTCCGCCCATGTATTTATTATACTCATGAATCATTTATGGTTTTTCTTTTTGGGTTTCGTATGAACCCCTATTTTTTTTCACTGTGACGTCACTCGTATTACTGTTTGTGGAAATTAGAATAACCGGGTGTTTTTTGGTTTTCTTATCTCGATATGAACAAAGCAGAATGTCCTCACTTTTATAATAATTCGGTTTTCCAACTTGAGACACCTGTGCCTCCCGTGGTATGTCTTTCCTGTTTCGACGGATGGTTCCTGTAATATACGTAATTCTTTCCAATAAAGTCTTAGCCAGTTGAATGCTTGTAAAAAAATTGTCAACAAAAATATGATAACCTTTGTCCAGGTAGTTACCAATTTTTAACAAATTCATTACCACAACATGGCCAAGACCAAATTTTTTTGTATCATACTTGTCTTGCTCTAATTTTGCTCCTCGGTAACAAAAAAATGCCCGGCAGTAATGTGTTATGGAGTCACACAACATCCAAAACTTTATTCCCCATCTGTGGTGTTTTTTGTTGGGGAGATATTGTTTGATTTTTGAGCGGCAATGAGTCCCTACAAATGACTCATCAATAGACATCTGGCAATTAGGGACATAATGGCATCGGAAAACTTCATTGGCATGGACAACTAGCAAATTGAATTTTGCACATGATTCGTAATCTGGATGATTGGATGGAGCTAAGGTGGAATTATCAGTTAGATGAAAAAATTTCAAAATTAACTGAAATCGGTTTCTTGAGAACATTTGTCTGAACCATGGTATGCCCCTCGAATCTTTACTCCAGTAGGAAACAATTGACAGTCGTCGTGTAATACCCATTTCTAGTATAAGCGCTATGAAAGCCTTCATTTCCAATACAGATACCGGTTTCCAAGCCTTTGCACGTGATTTGTTTCGTAAAGATTCAGAAGAGTTTTCAAGAAATTGTTGGGCATATTTGTTGGTTTAATTTTTTATCGTTGTTAACAGACCTACAGTAAAAAATAAGTCAAAATATGATATTGGTTTACCAGGGGTGTTAGTTGAAGTTTGCCGGTTTTACTCATAGTTGTCGCTAGAGATATGTATACATTTCTATGATTTGGCATCTATGTCATATTTTTCAATGGACATTAACCTTCAAAAATACACAAGTTACATTCTGCCAAAATAATAGTGTCATAGTTGGTTACCTCAGTGAATATGTCGAGTTTCGTTCCAAGTAAATCGCATTTGCGGCATTCGTTGCTTTTCTTATTTCATCAAAAGAAAAAAGCAGTTGAAGCTCATCGGTTGCTGGTAGAAACTTATGGTGAACATGCTCCAGTGATTAGAACATGTGAGATATGGTTTCGTCAATTTAAAAGTGGAGATTTCGATTTAACAGACAATGAACATCCTGGTGCAACGAAAAAGTTCGAAGACGAGGAATTGCAGGCGTTATTGGATGAAGACCCAACCCAATCGCAACAACAATTGGCCCAAACACTTAATGTGACCCGAGGAGCAATTTTCCAACGTTTAAAAGCCATGGGAAAGATCCAAAAGTATGGAAAATGGGTACCACACCAAATGAACGAGACAAATCGAAAAAACCGCCAAACCGCCTCATACAGCTAAAGTAGTGAAGAACACTCTCAAAGCATTGAATTGGGAAATATTATCGCACCCGCCGTACTCTCCAGACCTTGCCCCATCCGACTATCACCTTTTCGCATCGATGGGACACTCACTCGCAGAGCAGCGCTTCGCCAATTTTGAAAAAGTCGAAAAATGGCTCGTTGAATGGTTTGCCTCGAAAGAGAATTTTTTTTTTTGGAATGATATCCATGATTTGCCTCAAAGATGAGCAAAATGTATAGAATCCGATGGTCAATACTTTGAATAAAAAAAATTTGAGATTCCCTTGAGAATTAAGCGTTTTCTTTATTGAAAAAACCGGCGAACTTCAACTAACACCCCTGGTAGAATCACACAGAGGAGGATCCCGAAGTCCAGGCGTTTAAAAAAAATGAGAATTTTCGGTAGAAAAATTGGTTCCGGGAAGTACATATGAAAATGAGTAATTTCTGGTGTTACTCTCCATTTCTTGGTCACTATCCGAAGCATTACTGGAAATTCGCATCCTGCAGTTGGGAAACACTGATATCTGATCACTGACCTCACTCTCATCATAGCTACTCTCACTAGAACTACTACTAGAGTAGTCAAAATCGTTGCTCGTGCTGTTTTTTTTATTTTAGGTAATTTTTAAATTACCTAAAATAAAAAAATAATAAGTGAATTCGAATTTTAAACGGT
Source organism: Halesus radiatus (assembly GCA_022606495.2). Taxonomy (NCBI): domain Eukaryota; kingdom Metazoa; phylum Arthropoda; class Insecta; order Trichoptera; family Limnephilidae; genus Halesus; species Halesus radiatus. The sequence goes on from JAHDVE020006698.1 coordinate 20,688, forward strand.
TTATTACTTTCATACAACTATTAAGATAATATTACGATAATATTTACCAACGCCGCAGCAGCACACCCGACGTACGCGCGATTTAAAACACGACTGACGCAATCGACGGAAATCGAAGATCGGCAATCTCCGTAAAAACACGAAGCGACGAATATCGCCGATTGGCATTCAAACAGTTAATGAATCTAATAAGTTTTCAATGTATCTAGTTGTTGTTTTAAATGAAAATTTCAAAGGATTATAGACTGCATACTTAGTTGTATTAGAAATATGTGTCCGTTGTTATCTAAAATATGAATTTATAGAAGGTTTATTAATAATAATCTAATTGTTTGTTCTTGCTTCCAGCTGCACATCAAAGTAATAGATGTGAATGACAACGCGCCTGAGTTTGTACAGAAGACATACAACGTGACGGTGGGAGAGAACCTATCCCTGCGGCCCCCCACACCCGTGGTTCAAGTCAGGGCCGAAGACAAAGATGCCTCCTTCAATGGCCAGATCAAGTACACTCTGCTGGAGCAGACCGAACAGGGTAATAATATTGTTACATATACTATGAATACTATGAAGAGGTTGGCCGTGATTTATGTGTGTAGTAAAATTTCTTCGGATGTGCAAATTTTGACCCTTGTTAATTATTTTCTAATAACCTGATAGAGAATCCTAGGCTGACTATCCTCTATATCAGATATTCCCGACATGGGCGATATTGCCCCCCAAGGAGCGATGGAGAGATCCAAGGGGGCAGTAGTAGCCTCAAGGGCAAATGGGGTGCGGTGAGGGGCTACAAGGTGGCATTGAAGTGCCAAAATATTTTTAATAAATTTTTCTTATGAATTCAAATTTGTCGTAGGTACATCGTTGAAAGAATCGTTCAACAAAATGAACTGTTAAATTATCCTGTTGATTAATAGATGGATTAAATAGTTTTTTTTTGTCATATTCTTTATGGTATTATTAACCTAACCAGGTTTCTCAGGACCTGTTGTCATGTGAATAATAATGTACTACATTATATAAAATGTTAAATATGAATATAAATATTTATTAAGAGCAAAAAGCATAATGGAGAACAGGGTTGATGAAAAGATCATCTCGGGGTATAGTCTATGGCGGAAATGACAGCTATTACCACGCTGATGGGCCGAGAATCATCAGTTAAAGGGACCGTTATCGAAGTGGCAAATGTCTAAAACTTCAAACTGGTTGTGATCGCCAATTTGATAACGATATTAAATGTGAACTAACTTGCCAAGAATCGACGGTTAACGAGAAAAATTAAAAATGGTGCTAATTGACGACCTGATGATGACGGCAAATTTGACAGGGGTTCAAAAAACTAGGCCTTATATATAATTCTTCGTCTCAAACATATTTATGGAAATTACTAAAATAATATAGAAAGGGTCAAATTGAACTACAATATTAGTATAGATTTCATATTCATGAATGCTAATTTTCTTCCAGGTGTATTCTTGCTGGACCCTGATTCTGGCATAGTGTACCCCTCCCAGAACCTGATAGGCAACACCACCCACCACCTGAAGGTGCAAGCCATGGACCGTGCTGGCGAAGGTCCCCACTCCGACACGGCACTCATAGACATCACCGTGTACAGCGTCAACCAACACCCACCCGTCTGGGTGGTGCCCGATGATGAGCAGCCTGTTATAGAGATGCCTGAGGTATAACAGCCATTTTTCCTGTATATAGTGCACTCCCCCCCTACTAATCCAATGGTTTGACAAAATCTTAGATACCAACGGTGGTCTGTCCAATGATTTTTACCTTTCTGCTTGATAATTGTTCAGTTTTAACCCTCTTTTAGCTTCTAACATAGGCAAGATAATACGTGAAGTTTTTCGCATATTAATGAAACCGTATTTATAAGTGTGTTTAATCAAATACTATTTAAAGACAATACCCATTGCACGCTGCTCGCGTTAGCGGAATTGTTTTTTTTCATACATTTTAATAGATTTTCTGTGAAAAATATTCTTAAAAAATTATGGATGTCGAAAATTCATAAAATAAATATTAGGTAACACCTACATATGATTTTACTGCTTTTTTGCTCATAAATGAACAAATATTAAAGAGGCTATTAGATTTGTACTAACAGTTATAAGCCTCGCCGCTCGCTCTCGGTCTGGTGGTTTAGGAAGGGAATAAAATACTTGTTTAAACAATTGTGAGAAAATTTCTTTATGAAAAAAAAACAATTCCGTTAACGCACGCCGCTAGGGGCTAGTGTAGCATGTTGCCATCTCAATGTATTGAAAATGTCAGAACCTGCATGTATTATATATATCTACGGTATTTGGTTTTATACAATTTATAAAAGTTTATTAACATTGATGAAAATTGACAATCGATAAAGAGCCAACTGTCCATGCTCTCTGGCCTTCTGAAGGCTATCCTAACTTCAATGCAATCTGTAAGTGAATACGGAAGCACACATGAAGCGTGCACTTACTTCTAACAACTTTTGTAAGAGATTTGACTACATATTATTAGTCCTTCCTCATCTACTGCCAGATATACAAACCTCTCATTATTGCTGCAAGCCTCAAGTTGCCGTCTCGACTAAGACGGTTGGTAGATTTAGACAACCCATCATATTGCTGGTTTCTTTACCACCCTAGATTTACCTTCAGTTTAGCAATCTCTCCAATCTCTACATCTAGCCTACATCTATTTCAGTGAGATAATCTCTCTTATAAATACATCAACATAACCTTAACATTTTTCTGTAGTGTCTTCATAATTTCTTCTTTTCCAGAACGCAGCCCAAGCCGACATCGTCCTCATAACTGTAATGGCGACAGATGAAGACCCGGGCAACAATGGTCGAGTCACCTACTTCCTCAAGGTGGGGAACAAGAACGTACATGAAACCAACGAGTTTATACTGAACGAGACCACGGGAGAACTGAAAACCAAGGTGTTCTTAGACAGGGAGGTGAAAGACAGCTATCAGGTAAGAACCTATACCTAATACCTAACTCAATTACTTTTTCACCAAAGACACCAATGTACAACACATCCTTAGCACCAAACTAATGAGCAGTTTACACAATATGTATTTATTTCCATACCAACCCTCACTTGGAATCCATATCAGAACCAGTGTGGAAAGTCTTTGCATTACATAATCATTATTTTCATACCTACGATTTCATACAGATTCCTGCGTAGAACGTGTCTACATAGTAGAATAATTGTCTTTATAACCAAATATAAATTATTGCACAATCCATGCAATACCGAGCTGAGAGCTGGTATTACAACACAAATGCAATACCGAACCGAGATTGCACCACAAATGCAATCTATTCAGTTGCACAACGTATGTAATACGAGCACATAATGTTCGGCCACGCCGCGCACTATAAATAGCGTACGCACAGTGGTATGTATCCTCTTTTCACTTCAACTGCAGAATGGACAACATGTCCTCCCTTGAATACCTCGACCTGTCGCTACCAGACAAGAACAGTCTTCTACACCCAGCAACCGCTGATGTCACCACCCGCTACCTCAGCGACTGACCATACTGGCTGGTGCCATAAGTCAAATACGCTCGGAGTGACAACATCTCCATTGGGAAACTAACAAATGCCTTTCTCAAGGGGATTCGCAAATCACAATAGTTGTGCGTCCCTGTGTGCAGGTGTCTAAATATTTACACTCTTTTTCTTGTACGGGTCCTACACGTCCCGTACAGTTCCCATTAAAGAAGAAATAATATTTTGGGAAGCTACTTAATGTCAAAAAATGCCAACACCTTTAACATAACCATAGATCATATCGTCCCTCTGCAGTAAAAGCTCACTAAATACGATTTTTGTCAAAATTGATGCCAAAATGAATCCCTTTCAATATTGTTTATTCGGGAAAAAATTAAGAGATACTGTTTATTATCGCCCTTATTACGTATTTGATTTTCTTAAAATTACCAAATCAATTACCACACATTTGGAACCAGCAAAAACTCACTAAGTGCATTTGGTGAGTTTTTGTTTATATTACTAAATAAAAAACCTACCATCTGCAAACGAAATGCTCTATGACCGTTCACCTAAAAGATAATTATGGTCATTTCAAATATTTAAAACATCTTTGATTGTGAATATCTCCGAATAAGGTTTTTATTATTTATTGATTTTTTGCTTCAGAGGGACGATATGGAAGTATCTCTCACAAAATAATACATAATATATACGAAATTCACAATACCGAACAGAATCACGCATTCATAATCATTAATAATCAGTCTAGTTAGTCTACATATAATCTTTTTAACAATATTTTTAATATATTCTGAAATAACCCGCAACATTTCCACTTAATATTAAAAATAATAGTTACGTAAAACAATGTCAGCTGTCAAATGATCAGCGCTAAACTGAAAGAAAATAGGTGTCACAATAGAGCAAGTCCTATTTTTCATACGGAAAGACGACCTGGCCTCTCCATGCTTCTTCATCAGACTGGTTTATTAAAGAGAAGCTTCATTGGTTATTCGGCTTTCTTCCATTCTTGCTACATGTTGTGCCCAGAGGAGTCGTCCAGTTTTATAAATCTTTTTATTAACGGCTATTCAAATAATTGGCGTAGCTAAGGCAGCAATTTGTGGCTAAACAATACCAAACCAATTGTAAAATGTTATGATTATAATGGCTTTTTTTTATTTTTCAGTTGGTGTTAGTGGCCACAGACCAGGGCACACCGTCCAAAATGGAAGTGCTGAAGTTCTTGAAGGTTGTTCTCAGTGATTCCAATGACAACAAACCACAATTCACCAAAGAAGTTTATGAGTTCACTGTTTTAGAGAACCAGCCAGTGGGAACCATCGTAGGCAAGTTTACTTTGACTTTTTGAATGGAGTGTATGGTTGCAATTAATCAATTCATATCTGGAAAGTTGCTTCAAGTGGTTTTAGCTATGTTTATTGGATTAGATCTGAATAGCCGGACTCTCCAAACCATCCTTTTATTCTTTCTCTTTATAAAAAAAAAATCTTTTCAATTCTAATGGTGGCAAGAAAGCATTTGTTCGATGAAACCACTGAAGTCAGAATTATTAGACTTACCCTACGATTTCAACGGCTGGAGCCAAAGGTCACGTGACACCCATTTTGGCACCAGCTTAGTACTTTGTACACTGCCATCCACGTTTATACAAATTATAAAACATTTATAAAAGGGGTCAAACAAGCTGAACCTTTTTACATTGATGTTTTACTTAATATCACGTAACGCCCATCTCTATGCTTTATTTGCTCTGCGGATAAAACAATATATCTAATAATCATATTATGTCCTTAGGTACTGTGAAGGCTTCGGACAAGGATGCAGGGGACAATGGGAAGATCTACTATCACGTAATAGATGGCAACAAGAAGGGAGCCTTCCTTGTTGACAGGACTATGGGAATTATTCGGGCCAACTGTACTTTCGACAGGTGAAATACATATTTTTTATGTGTAATTACTTCTTAGATTTGAGATCGAATTCTTAATTAAACTTGCAGCCAAGCACTTATGTTTATAATAATATACAACTAAACTCTATATTGGGGAATGTTGTGAGGCAAAAGAATGAGGCCATATCGGCAACTGTTCAACATCGAATGGAGGTATTTTAGCAGGGCATTAACGAAATTTACTTGTAGCTACATATAATTATTTAATACACATGTCATTAGCACTATTCAAGTACTGACTTCTGTGAATTTTGCTTTACCTTTGCGATCGCTTGGCTAGTGGTGCTGCAACATTGCTATACCTCTGTCAAAGGCTTCCATATAATGCATGCTTTCCGAAATGTTTAAAGATATCTCTTTATATTTTTCCCAGCTAACCAAATTTACAATCGTAGACAATTGTTCAATTCCTGATATTTGGCAGAATAAGCTCCATTAACCATTCCCTTACAGTGCTAGAATCCCTCTAACACCGGTGCTGTACAATCAGTATGCAGGGTACACATTTATAATTTAGTTGGATAAAAATGAATAGTTCAAATTTATTACTTATGTAAGTCATTTTATTAATAGTATGTACAACTATTTAGTGTACATATTGTGCATCAATGCTGAAAGTGAGGAAAAAATATCGACCATGTATAAAATACATGATACTTCAATGACGTCCACGCATCGTAGCACAGTGAGCCAAACCTTGTACCCCTCAAGTAGTGAGTTGGCATGTTATCAACGCACACAGACATATACATTATTAACTAATTTTTTTTAAATTTTTCTGCAAAAAATTCTTTTCTGTTGCATTCGATAATATTTACGGAGATATTTAAATAATTAGAGACGTGTCGAATCAGTCGACAGCACCGGCAAGGTTGGGTTAATAAGTGTGATGACTACACGTCCTTATTATAATGCGTGTCGACTCAAATATCTCTGAAACTCGTATGGTGGACTGACAAGTTGATGTGTCGGTAGTTAGAGTATAATGAATGGTCACAATGTCGCAAGGTGAGTTTTAAGGAAAGAAGAAGGACGAGGCAATCATTATTTCGCTTATATAATCTGCTGAGTCACGCTATCTCTTTCATACTCGGTTGTCCCTTTCATACCCTTGGACATACGTTCATCACAATGGGTTTTCTAATGTGACATCAGTAAAAGTGATCCATTCATAATCATGGTGCTACATCCCGGGAGGGTATTTGGCCTCCTCTGCAAATGTTCTCCGTGTGTCTTACTTTCATATAAAAGTAATGAATTAATCTAATGTTTTGTATTAATATTTATTCCAGAGAGGTAGAATCCCACTACACGCTCACCATCTTAGCCAGTAATGACCCCATATACGACATCAAGGCCGACCCCCAGCTCGTTGCGCTTGATCAGTCCAACATGGACGAAGACTCTGACAATGGAACCCTAACCTACAAAACAGAGATGGATAAGAGCACTACGTTTGTGGAAATCAAGGTGCTGGATGAAAACGATAACGCTCCTAAGTTTGAGAAAGCGCTCTATTATGCGGGTATGTTTAACTTTCTTTTATTGGTATTAAATCTTAATGGTAGTGGCGAAATACACATTCTTACAAGTCTTATGTGTGATAAAAAAAGTATCTTACCAGCACTAATTTATACAGATTTTCTTACGTTAATTATTTTATTTTTTATAATTCTAAAGCATGCCAGGAAACAACTGCGCCCGGTGTGCTCAACAAGCATTGCTAAGCGACCAACCATTAAGTATATAGAATAGGTACTTGCATTACTTTCTTGAGCGAAGCTCTCATGTAACTTTGTCTCTTTCTTGTATGGAAGTTCTCACATACACAGTGGTGCGTATCAGTACACAATGTGACATGAGTTAAAAATTTGACTTGTAATAACTTTGTTCATATTTTAATTTGTAGGTGTGAGTGCAACCACCAACAAAAACGAGCTGATTATATCTGTGAAGGCAAGTGATCCAGATAACGAAGCCAACGGGACTATCAACTACCACATCGATGCGTCCAACCTCTACAAGCTCGGCAGTCAGCATTCTAGTGGATCCATTGTACCGTCTCCTTTTAAAATCACTCCCGAAGGTATACTCTCCCTTACCTAATTCTCTCTCCGTTGGTGGCTTCTCTCTCTTTCACCTGACATAATGAAATTTTCAATTTTTAACATGATCTTCTTTGCCTCAGTTCTATTAAGCATTTTTTTTTTGCAGGTTTATTATTCACTGCTGACTTCATGTTGGATTTCAACGGAGATAGATTTGTTCTCAATATTTCTGCTGAAGAGACCCAAGCTCCCCACAGACAGGCAAAGGCCCAAGTTCATGTAAGTGGTATTAAGATCATACTCTATTTTATTATGAATTTGATTCTACTGATTATTTGTTTGGAGCTGACTTTTTAAAAGTTTATTCACATCCAATGATATTACAAACATAGACACGTTATTGTCTCACAATATTTACCCAAGATGCGGCAAAGTAACAAACACACTTACATTTTCAGTAAATTCTTTATTTAAACACTGGTCATGCATGACAGATAGACATTTAAAGAAACACTTTCTCATAACACAGGAGAGGGCATTTTGGCACTTGTAAGTCATTCTGCTAGGGATAGTACATGACTTCACACAACACGTGACAGTTTAATACTAAATCACTATTTTTCTTTTCTATGTCTTTTCAGTTTCATGTTTCATTTTAAGAGTTGTTAATATTATCTTCAAATTGGCAATGAATCTGAATCAGAAATATTATTGACCGACTCTTGATTCCAGATCTGGATAATCACCCTGGACCAGCTGATCCGCCTGGAGTTCTCCCGGCCTTGCAGTCAGGTCACCGGGCAGCTGCCCATGGTGGTCTCCAAGATCAACAACGCCACGCAGGCCATGGCCGTCATCAGCTCTGTGCAACAAAACCCGCTCACCAAGAACAAGGACTGGTGAGACACTTAGTCAATTACATACTTCTTCAGTGACTCTTGGTAGATCTGGATCTTTTTCTTGGAATACGAGCATTTTTTTTTACATTAACTCCACACAGGAGGCCCTGAGGAAAATAATTTCCCTCGGGGCTTATGTCATCTTTGGAGATTTTTTGAAGAGAGGAAGTTCTGAGAAGGAAAAAGGTATGAGGGATCGGTAGGAATCTGGGCCTCAGTATGTCCAAGAGTGGTGGAAGTATGAATCCATCTCTCCCGCTGCAGTGCAAGGCGATGGGCCAAGAAAGTTCGGTTGGAGAGGTCAAAGATCTCCCTATACCGGCCTCTCTGTATCTGGCCTGCCACACGATTGGTGGTCAAACACATCCATCGCCAATACCTGGATGAAGGGTGCCAAACGTAGCGAACCACTTGGGGTGACCCATGGCTGAAGATATCTAATACATGGTTCCCGGGGCCGCGGTACCCATACCCGCGTCCCAAATTGTGTATACAAATATGTAATACAACAGCAGCTATCCCCGTATGTGTATATGTACACGAAATTTTACTATACACATGCATTGTATCTGAATGTGCGGCGTGATAGGATAGATAGCATTAAAAAATTTATCGTCGTAAATGTTAAGTTTTCAACGACCTTCACCGTTTATTTGTTTTGTCATTATTTTTATGTTATTTCATTTTTATTTTTACATTATTATGTTGTCTATTTAATTTGAATTATTTGTAGGTGTGAGGTACACTTCCACGTTGTAGACTCCATGACATCCACCGTGATGCCGGTTGATAGAGTTCTGCAGGTCATCGATGCCCAGTTTGATAACCCCAAAGATCTGTACAATGCGTCAGGCATTGTTGCCATCGAGGCGGCCAGCAGTGCAAACAAAGGTACAAAATAAAGTTTTCAATCAATTCACAAAATTTCCCAAAACTTGCCATTATAATTTGCATTATTTTCAGTGCCAGTTACCCAGGAGTCATTTGATCCGGCTCTGGCGGGACTGATAGCGCTGGTCGTTGTCCTCTTTGCCGGGATTGTGGCTTTTGTTATAATCCGCACTTGTCTCAAAAATTGGTAAGAATTAATAATGTTTTTTTTTTAAATAATTTAACCTTTTCAGACCTGAATTAAAACATATTTAAGCTTGCTAATTCCCTGCAGATTTATTTGAAAAATTTGGTGAATTTTTTTGAATGAAAGTCATCTAAGGAACTTTACTTTGCCAACTCCACGGAAAAAAGGATAAATTTGGATCTATATCATAGAGCTATCGAAGTATAAATTTGCCTAAATGTCACAAATGTTTTCTCACTCAAAATTTTCTATTTCAAAATTAATAAATATGGACAAACATTACTGAATATTGTCAGTTAAATGGATATTTAAAAGCTCCATAGTTTGTGTTGGAATTGAAGTTGCGAGCTGAATACATTATGCAATTGCGTTGACCTAGAAATTGCAAGTAGAAAAGGCTTTAAAAAATTCATGATGTCACAGCCCACCGTTTTTGCTGCTTAACCTTTGGTACGCCGAGCATCCTCAATCTAATACTTCCGTAGTGTGCTGAGGGTAAATTTGCCTGAGTCTATTTTCGTAATAACTTACGTATTTTTTGTAAATTTTTGTTTTTGTAAATTGTACAATCTTACCAGATAATGCGTTTGTAGTTTCCCCAGATTAGCTACATATATTCAGACAAAAAAAAATTGATATTGCCGATCGGATACGCCGGCATTCAATGAATACAATTTTTTTTTTTTTTTAGGTAGCTTAAGGGTAAATTCAGCATCCAAAAAGTTAATACAATTAGATTTCTTCTTAATGATTTTTATACCTTAACCTTGGTGAGTTTAATACCATATTTAAAGCAAACTATTGCAAAGATTAGTAATGAAATTATCAATGGTTAAATTTTGTCTGCCACCCTTATAAATGTGTGATATTAACTCCAAAGGGTAATTCCCCTGCCCAGCGAGAGTGGTCCTGGCGAGAAGGGGTCGGTGAGGGAGCGCAGCCGCCGCCTGCTGGCGGAGCTGAGCAGCACGGAGAACCCGCTGTGGGCGGAGCACAAGCTGCGACTCTACGAAGAGCAGGAGCTCACCATGAACGTCTTCGGGGAGAACAATGAGGCCCAGCAGGAGATGCCTCCCGTGAGTTACATTGTCCAGTGTTCCTATATCTTGCTGTCCACTATCAGCCGTTTTCACCAATCAAACTGAGCGATAACTAAGTTAAAGTTTACCTCAAATGCAGTCTAAAAGTTCACCAATGTAGTTGAGTGTATTTTTCGATGAGTTGCATGCTTAAAATTTCCATCTTTCTTTTTTTAAATTTTTAAATGTTAGTACCTCACAAGAGTCCCAATTGCTCTCAAACGTCTGGAGCCAGTGAAACTATGGCATCCCTAATTGGGGTATGTTGTGAGGGTGAAGGTAGTGGGGAGGAGAAGGAGATAGGAAAGAGGAAGGTGGGGAAGTCCCCGCCTATTCAGATCTGGTCACCAAACACGACTAAAGCCATTTCAAGCAATGTTTCGATTCTGAATGGTGGTTCATATATTTTCTTTGATTCGCCTCCTCTTAGTCTTGTACTGTCAACGTGATGTCTGCATGTCGGTCGAATGCACAAACATATATTTTCTTTGATTCGCCTCCTCTTAGTCTTGTACTGTCAACGTGATGTCTGCATGTCGGTCGAATGCACAAACATATATTTTCTTTGATTCGCCTCCTCTTAGTCTTGTACTGTCAACGTGATGTCTGCATGTCGGTCGAATGCACAAACATTTTTTTTATATCATCTCTTGGATTTCCTTAAATGCTTATTTGTTACTTCACTAAGCATTTGCTCAGTATTGATTAATGAAATGGTTGTTTTTAGTCTACATAATAATGAATCTTTTTATTGCTTTTAATATCATTTCATATTTAATTTTACCTCTTTTAATATCAAACGACTAAACAATCACTTCACTCCAGGTGGACAACACCTACGCCACCATACAAGGCGGGGCAGAGCGAGACTATGCCACGCTGAACGCCCCCCGCCACCAGAACGGGGGCACCAACAACACCCCGCAAGACTCCAACACGGCGCTGGAGGCAATGCTGGGTTTCCAAGGAAGCACCTTCCAGCCTGAGCTGCCCGCCACCCCGGAGCCCCCGCCCAGAGTCAATCACTTCCAGGGCCAGTGACCAAAGTCTAATAGTTCATAGTTATTTGATGGTTAGATGTGTCTCTGCATTGATGTTTTCGCAAAATTATGAAAAATAGTGGCCATCTTGTTTTGTAGATTTTTAAAAAGTGGTGGCGGCAACAGCTTTTTATAAACTTTTTATAAAGGCGATAGATTTTTATAAAGTTTTTACAAAATGATAGCAAATAGTATCTCACTGCAGTAGATCCTTACAAAATGGTGGCCATCTTGCAGCAGTAGATTTTTACAAAATTGTAGCAAATAGCAGCCATCTCACTGCAGTAGATCCTTACAAAATGGTGGCCATCTTGCAGCAGTAGATTTTTACAAAATTGTAGCAAATAGCAGCCATCTCACTGCAGTAGATCCTTACAAAATGGTGGCCATCTTGCAGCAGTAGATTTTTACAAAATTGTAGCAAATAGCAGCCATCTCACTGCAGTAGATCCTTTAAAGTCATCTCGCTGTAGTAGTTTTTAACCACCATTATCATTATATATTATCATCCAATTGCATTTTTATATATCTGTGCAGAGGTACATTCAACAATATTAATAATTTAAATGTATAAAGTTGTAAAATTTCTAAATTATTCTATAAGCCTTATCGGGGAGTGGGACGTCGGAGAGTTATTATTTATTAATTCAAAATAATGATAATATTATTGTGCAATACCATAAAAATGGTGTTTTTAAAGAGAAAAATATTTATTACGTTTTTTTTTAATTTGCATGGGCTTAGCATTTATCAAAATATAATCAGAAATATTACACATTTCTGACCGTTCTACGCATGTTTTACAAAAACATTTAAAAAGTTGAATATCCTTAAAAAATGCTGTGAAGGTTTTTCTGTAACTTGTCGATAAGATAAATTTTAAAAAAAAGAACAGTGTGCAGTTTAATTTTTTTATGAACACTAACGTAACTTTAAAGTTTTATTATATTTATTTACAATAACGCAACGATAAAGGATTAAAAATACTTTTCTCCACTGTAAAAATCATATTCGTATTTTGAATATTTTGTAAAACGTACAATAGGATGGTCAGAAAAAGTAATATTTCTGATTAGATTTTGATAAATGCTAATAATGCCTATAAATAAATAAATGCCTATGTAAATTTATAAAATATTTAAAAAATATTTTTCTATTTAAAAACATTATGTTTATCGTATTGCGTAATAATACTATCATTATTTTGAATTAATAAATAATAACTCTCCGACGTCCCTCCCCCCCTTAAGCTATATACGTATTTGTATATAACACAAACCATGTATGACATAAATAAGTTAAGTTAATGTGCCAATAATTATACTGTATTTTTTTTTTAATATTCTTCAAAGAAGTGTTATTTTGAGTGATGCTCTAATCATTCCAATACAATTGAATTATAGAAGTGACATTCAATCGGTGAAGGGTTTTCAGAATGTAAATGCAATGAATTTTGTTTAAATTTATTTATTGGTTTATTTCCACCAGCACTTGGGTAAAATTTTGCAACGAATTTAAGACTGAAGTGAAATTGCTATGATTTTTTATTACCAGAAATTTGAATCTCTTTTTTCGTAATATTTTTAAATAGTACATATTTTGAAATACCTACTGTGAATGAGTTTTCTATCTATCATCCGTTGCATTTTAAATATTTTTTTAATAAAAACAATTAAAATGCCTTATATTTTGTAATTATATTAATTTATACGAAAAGTGATATTTGTAAATTTTACCTTACAAAGGGTATTAGTGTTAACAATATTATGAATATTATTGTATCAACGTTGTGTAATGTTAGACGTAGCTATTTTTGTTTTTTTCGAATTAATGAGGATTTGACAGTGAATCAGCAACGGTGATGATTATGATAATGAAATCATCCATACCAAAATGTCCTTTTTTCAACCCATTTCATAGTAAATACATAATATAATGTAGGAATAATATGTGCCTATATTTATGTATTAATTTTTTTTATTGCTGTTAACTGCAGGCAACTTTTTGACAGTAAATTACATATTATAAAGAGGTTGTGTACTACATATTTTCATTAAAGTTAAATAAATCTCTTATTGACCTCACCGAAATATATGAAATCGATTTTCATCTTGATTTATTGTTCCATAAATTCTCTATCACCTTCAATTCTTTAATTATATTTTTACAAAAAAAAATTGTGCAAAGTCTATTTATTTACAAATTTTTCGCTTGCTTTATCAAGTTGATTTACTACGCATTATGAATTGCCATAATTTTGAGTTTATTTTCATCCACCAATGATCGATGATTTATGATAGATGATTTTAAAATGACATAAAATAATAAATGCATCATTGATCATAATTCACTGATAAAGCTAAATGGAGCCATAATAGGAAATTTCCCCATTAATTACGTTATTTGATGGTATCCCTACCATTTCCAAATGCCATAATATGATTTACTCTAATTTTTTAGAATTGTTAGACCCGATAGACGTGGCCATATTTGTACGCATTCACCAGTTAAACTCTAATATAATAATTATATCTTTGTGCATCCGTCTTTTTCAGATGGTATCCATTCCAAACGCTCCTTAAATCGTAATCTTTCTCATATGGATTTAGATTTATTCATCAAATGATGAAAATAATGCAGAAAACCCCTTCCGACTTCCAATTTGCTATTGCATTTTTAGCAGCATTTACAGCAAATTTTCTATCATTCTATCTGACAACTTGGATATGTCTGGAATAAATTTTTTTTATTTAGTTCATCGTTTTTACAGAACATTTTTCTAGTCTACATTTTATATTATTTATATTACTTCTTTGATTTTTATCGCATCAATAGAAACAACAAAGTTATGAAATTAACTATAGAGTTAAAGTATTAGAGGGTGGTCCTTTTTTTTCTCATTTAAAATAAATATATATTCTAAAATCAATATTCAAATCAGTGCCATCAATCGATACTATATAATATTCATCATCGCCATCTTTTTCACCTTGTCCTATTCGTGTAGGGAATCCATTGCATCGATGAGGCACCTCCAGGTGTCTCTATCGTGAGCTACTTCAGCCTCTCCTCACACTGCCTCTGGGTTGCTTTCCGTCCGGGGCTGCCAACTGAACAATTTCCCTCTGAAATTGCAACCAGTATTTTATGCAGAAGTCAATCTTCTGCAACGGCTGCGTCTATCTAGTTACATCGTATTGGAAGTGAACATCAAATAAATAATAAGTCTAATGTAATATGTAATGTTGCCTTCTAATAAACAAATGATATTACGGTTGTTAATAAAATTTTACTTGTTAAAATTTTTAAAGTCTAATGTACAATAAACACTGTAATTTATGTAATTTAAATGTTTATATTGTAAGATATATTTTTGTGAAGAATACTCAGTAAAAGTTTCTTGAAATAAAACTGTCTTTTTATTTTTCATTCATACAATTACAGATCTGCACAAAAAATTCTGCTAAAGTGAAACTTGTGAACAAATAAGTTTTAATCCATAGATTTTCAATATCCTTCAGCTTGACATACTTTACTTTGCAGGCGATGAAGTAGAAAAAACATAATATAATATTTTGTTGTTGGAGTACTACAGAGACAAACTATGAAACTATTGGTTTACAAACATTTGGCATTTTATTTATCGTTAATAGTACATATATTAATAATATAATATAATATTGGAAGATAATAATTTCTGTACAATAAACAGGAAGAGAATGTGTGGAATAACTTTTTTTTTCAAAATGACACTTCACACGCAGCAATACCATAAAACCTGTCAACATGTTGTAGGAACAGATAAAAATAGGGAAAAACTACACATCACATTCCTGACACTGGACCAATAGCAGGCGCCAAACCATGGTTTTCGATGCGATTCCATTGACTTTTTCTGTTTCCTTATCTGTATTATAAATTCTCTGGCCAGTTTGTTTTATATTTATTGTTAAGTATCACTACACCCCCTCAAGGCCAGATTGTGCATCATTCATAACTTGTCACCTTTCTCGGGTATAGAAAACATTTATTAAATAAATAAATGTTTATTCCGGTATGTGGGGAGGTTAGTGCAGTCCCACACATTCCGTACAACAATATACATGTGATAGTTATAAAAAAATTACAAAATATATACAAAAGTTTTAAAAAAATAATAAAAAGATAGTAGGTAGATAAATACATCACACATAAAACAAAAACAAAAAATTAAAAAAATAAAAATAAAAGTAAAAATTAAAAAAATAAATAAATAAAATAAAATAAAAACATATATTTATAGTTAAGGAATTTTACACTTCCAAATTATTACAACCTACATAGTAGAGAGGTAAGATGCCTGACTCTAGATCTAAAGGTTTCAAGTTTACAACCTGGTAAATTGCAAACAACAAAAATTATTGATTTGGTTTTTTCACACCTCCGTCGTTGAGGGGTAAGGTCCTCAACTACGAATCCAGAAGTCACCGATTCGAATCCTGGCATGCAGAAGTAAATTTTATTTAATTAAATTGTGTTAATTCATATAAAATTTTATATACATAGTATATTTATGGTACATTTCAGAATGGTAGATACTCTCAGTATCACCCTGGTGAAAGACCACCATCAGAATCGAAACGTTACTTGAATTGGCTTTAACCGTGTTTGATGACCAGATCTAGTACTGACCTACCTTTATCTACCCTTCAGCCTCGCAACATACTCTTATTGGAGATGCCATAGTCTCACTGGTTTCGGTTAGCAGGGAGCAGTTGCGACTCTTGCGCCGTATTCACATAAAAAATAAATAAATACTACATAATGTATGTTTTATTTATGTATTTTTATCATATATACAATTGTAGTTCCTGATTTCACGGTGATCTATCTCTCGTTGGTCGGGATGTATTGAATATTGACTGTTAGTTATTGTTAAGAATAGTTTGTTTTATGACTGTAGTTTGGTAAAAAATCTGGGACATAATTGAATGAAAAATGTTGAATACGCCCGAAACTGCCTTTCATCTTTCATTTATTCTTCATTATCACATCATAAATTAATTACACCTCAGAAGATAAGAAAGTTTACATAATACAATAGATCTGAGTAAAATAACTCTAGACTTTCGTAATTCATTAGAGTAAACAATAGCAGTGTTTAAAATAAGTAAAATTTCATATTTGTATTAATGAGAATTCATTACTCTTATCTTGGAAAGTGTTCAGACGAGAAACAATTTACAGGTATTGTATGATCAACACTCGGTGCTGTTGTGTGGGTCAAAATGAAATGTAAATTTTTTGGGCTCGGCAATTTGTTCGTCAAAGATGGAGTGGAAGATAAACGTGAGTACATTTCATTTTTATGTTTATTTTAAGATTTTCAACCAAAAGTCACAAACACCAAAACACAGTTTTGAGATTTTTATTTATAAGCGTTATAAACAGTCTTTCAAGTATATAAATGTTATTGAGTTATATCATTGACCAACGATTGAATAACTACATTTAAAATTGGGGACAAAAAGAGATTAGCAACACACATGTGTAATGTAAAGCAGTTCAAAGCTACTTCTATGTAATACTACAAAAAGTGTAATTATGAAACACATTTCACATAGATTTACATTTAGACATAGTCAATAATAACAATGATAAAACAAATATGAGTCAATAATAACAATGATAAAACAAGATTTTTTCAATTAAAATTACTCAGTTGCAAAACGGAAGGAAAGATGCCAGGAAAATATTTTTATTTAATTGAAAATAATGAGATTTAATTCAATTGACATTACTCAGTTGCAAAAAAAAAAATGGAAGGAAAGATGACGAAAATATTCAATAGAATGTTCTTTTTTTAAGTAAAATACATCGATGCCTGCCATAATCTGTTAAATGTGCTACAGCTTCTTTTTCTAATTGCATTTTCAACATAATTAGTGTTGCTCTTTGGAATATAAAATGTGTCCGGAGATCGAGTAATTCTTAATGGACATCTATAATTAATATTTTGTAATAGGTATTGACTATCAATAAAACTACGAATTATCTTATAAAGCGTTACTTGGTCTCTAACATCTCGGCGTTGATCAAGAGTTTTAAGGTTCATAGAGATATAGTTTTTATCATTTCGCATGCCATAAGAAACATATTTCAAAAACATTTTCTGAACCCTTTCTATGTTTGATATATATGCAGAGCAATGAGGATTTCACGGTGTTAAAGCATACTCTAAGTGGTTTCTGACGTAAAATATGTGAAGAGTTTTAAATGTTAATGGATTTTTGAAAACTTAACTTACTCTAAGTATAAATCCTAGCATCTTCTAAGCTTTCCACGCAGTGGCAGCGTGCACAGAGTTTTCAATCAGGGTAGTTAATGGGAAAACAGCGAATTAATTGATATAACAAAAAAATACCTAAGCTGCTGGCTTTAGCTGATGTTAGTCGGGAGTACCTGCCACTTCAAATATCCAAATAACCACTTCATTTATGCATATTACAAGCCAATTATTGAATACATACATATACAAAACTTCTAGTCATATGCGAATCGTACGTTATTAGTCACGGGCTAATGTATAATGCAACAAAATCATCACTGCTGATTTTCAAGGCAAATACGGGTCCTGCTGTCATTCCGCCCATACGTCTCGGCGGAGCCAATCTTGAAATCTGCAGCAAAATCAAATACTTGGGGCATGTCATCACTGATGACCTAAATGATAAAAATGACATAGAACGCCAAAGAAGAGCGCTGTGCGTACGTGCCAACATGCTCGCCAGAAGATTTAATAGGTGCAGTCCTCCGGTAAAAAAAGCAACTATTCCAGACATACTGCATGAGCTTTTACACTAGCGAACTATGGACTAGATATACACAAGGCGTTATGGACACACTCCGAGTGCAATATAACCATGCTTACAGGGCGCTGTTCGGCCTCCCTTGGAGATGCAGCGCCTCGCAGATAGATGTTCGCAGAGGGAAGGGTGCATGGGTTCGCTGCTTTGATGCGCCACAGAATAGACGGAACGAGTCAGCGCTACTGGAGATCGGAAAACACTCTTGTCCAGGCCGTCGCCCAGTGGCATGACGCGCCCCTAGATCGTAGATGGAGAATTTCCCTCAGGCCCCTGTAGCATAAGTGTTAAATATGTTATTTTAATTTAATTAAATTTTTATTTATGTTTTTTTATTATATTTCTACAGTGTGTAATTTTTTTATTCTTAAAATGTATTCTTTTTATATGGCAGACAGAGTATTACACTCACCGCTTTGTTCTGCTGAAATAAAACATTATTATTATATATTATTATTATTATAAAAAATCCATTTTTTTATGAAGAAAGAAAGCAAACATAATATGATAATTATTTCGTTAGTAATGTAATACTAATTAATAGAGGTTCCAACAGATGGCACTAACTGCTACATTTGTGATTTGTACCGAAAAGCACGACCTTTTTCGACACTAACACAAATGAGTCTTCCCTTGAATGCGCATTGCTCACAAATCTACATTTTTTGTGTGGAATATAATCAATATTTGAATATGACATGTACGTCATTTTACATACTTGGTTCCTGCTTTTGACACGTTATACTACGGCGGTGGTGGAATGCGTGCGGCATTGCGAATCGTAGCTATTTTTACACCTATATTTTTTAAAGTGTAGATTGATTTCTTGCAATAATTTTATAATTTTTATCAATTTTATGTAAGTGTTAGGTAGGCAGTGCTGATGTGCTTAAATGGAATGCACGCCTCTACTTCAGCACGTGATATGCTCTATATGAGATTGAAAAAGAAGCCTAAAAAGATACAGCCATTTGAAAGTTAGGATATGAAGGTAAAATCAGATTTGCATGTTTTTAATGTGTTATCCACCCGCTTAACAATAGATATAGGAAAAGCCTACAAATGACAGTTTATCTCCAACATTCTAGTCAGTACAAGCCCTTCAGTGATAAGTGCAATTAATAGTAATCGTAAACAACGTAATCACCAATCACTTTTTGACATAATTTTATTTCCAGTAAAATCTGAATATTTGGCAATTTAACAGCGGGTGTAGAACTTTTTATGTTTGTGAATGAGCAATTGCATTCATTTTCAACTGATCAGAAAAAATTTATGTGAATTAAATTTCCTACCGAGAATACAGAAATAGTAGAAAAAAAATTTTAAATATGTAGATGATGTTAAAAAAATATTAACATAAATAAAGGAAAAAATGTTAAGAAGTGTTAAAATTCGAATTAGTTACTCGATTCTCGGTGCATTTATGTACAATACAAAATTATGTTCATTAGAGAGTTTTCATTTTTTTATATTTTTTTTATATGAATACCGCACACGAGTTCCAAGCTGCTCTCAACCGTCTGGAGCCAGTGAGACTATGGAATTCCCAATTAGGGAATGTTGTGAGGCTGCAGGTATTAGGGAGGGGAAGAAGAAGGGGGAGAGGAAGGTGGGTAAAAGGGGAAATACCTGGCTATTCAGATCTGGTCACCAAACACGGCTAAAAAGCCATTTCAAGCAACGGTTCAATTCTGAATGGTGGTCTTTCACCAGGGCGATACTGAGAGTATCTTCCACTCTGGAACGTGCGCAAATATACTCTATATTATTTTTAAATGAATTAATTGTGAAACAACACAAATTAATTAAATAAAATTACTTGCGCACGCCGGGATTTGAACCCGCGACCTTCGGATTCGTAGTCGAGAGCCTTACCCCTCGACCATGGAAACCGTCGTCATTTGTCTTGATGCATCATTACTTTTTATTTTATTGTATTTATTGATACGGAGAAGGTTTGCATAGATCCCGTGAGCACTCACTGATTGCGCTCTCTCCCATTTTACCTTTTTCCTTTGACAGTAACCCGGTCCCTTTGATAAAGTTCACCAGGGTTGTCATTGAATATTCGGCTATGTCTCTTGGTTCCACAATATGTCTTCCCAGGTAGCTGAGCTTTCTTCTCATCAAGGCGGGACATTGCCACCAAAGGTAAATTGCAGTCTCTTCATCCTCTTCACATTTCCTGCATCTATTGGTGTTTTCCACTCTCAACAACTGCATATGTCTCCTGAGGTGGCAGTGTCCCATTAGTAGTCCTACTAGTGAGTTTCTGTCCATATTCAATAGTTGCCTGGTTCGTCTGGGGTTAGGTCCATTTATGAGTACTTTGGATTGTCTCATTCCGGATGTCCTCTCACATTCCTTAGTGTTGGGATTTAACTCATCTTTCAATATGTAGTTTGGTGTGGCAAGCTGCCACTCCTACGGCAGGCTGGGATTCCTCAAGCGGTACTTCCGCCCCTTTTCTTGATAGTCCGTCAGTTTATTATTATGTATATGTTAGTTTTACAATATTATTGTAAATCTAAAATATTCTGTATTTTTATAAGTGTCTTGAAGGACTTGAGCTTTAAATTTACAATAACAATTTATTCCATTTCATATTCCGTATGTTCACCCCCCAACAAACAATTCATCGCAATATTTAAAAGCATTAGGTGCAAAAAATGTTTTTTTTCAGAAATATTTGAATTAGCGCCATCTGTGAGCGCAAATTACGTTTCGTTTAACTCTAAGATATACATTTTAAAAATAAAACACATTTCCACTTCCATTAATATCTGAACACCAAGTATACGTAATGTAAAAAATCAATTGGAGTCTGGACCATAGCGTTTATTTTAAGGTACATCCTTTTACCTTTGAACCATCTTGATGTTGCCATTTAAAGTATACCTATACAAATTATCACTATTACACAGAATCATTTTAAAAAATAATCAATAAAGATCCAATACGTTTCTAATTTAGATGATATAATTTTTTAGTAAGAGATTTTTTTAAATCGAGATTGCTTTACAGGTTTTGAATAGCCACTAGTTTAAATTTCTACGTCAATCAAATGGTCAATTTTTATAATATTTATGTTCTTTAAAAATGTGCAAATAGGTTTCTGTTCGCTCGGTGTAGGCCAAGTTTTTAAATTGTGTTTTTATTAATATAAGATAATAAAGAGTAAAATTCCCAAAATTGATCCTTGAGGTCTCCGCCACTAATTGGAGTACCTATGTAGTTCTACTGCCGAAAAGCGGTTTGTACTTTTTATGAATGAGTGATTCCATTTTAATTACACATACGTCTAGGACAGAGGTCGGCAAGTTTGCTCTTCTTTTCCTTTTTGGTTCTACATATTCATGCGAACAATATTTTTCAAGCATGAATTTTATCAAGAGTAAACTGAGAAGTCGTCTTATCGATGAGAACCCGGAATCGAGCCTAAAATTAAAAACAACCTTACACAAACCTGAATACATACTCAAGCTTTCCAAGGAGATGCAAGAACATTATTCGCATAAGTGTTTGTCAGTCATTGTATTGATTTAAATTTATGGATACCTTACTTTTATACTATTTTTTATCAATAAATAAAATCATTAAGTACGAAATCAAGTTTTATTCAGTGTACCCGTAGGTCTAAAATTATAATAAAGGTTTACTAAATTAATAAACAGATTTGACTCTCAAATTTTTTTTTAATCGTTGTAATGTACATATTTGGCTCTTTGGCGAAAAAGTTTGCCGACCACTGGTCTAGGAGAACGGTTTAGCAATTTCCTAAATGCTTGTCTTATAGCTTTATTATTCTTGTTGCTTTTGATGACGTAGTCTATGATGCATATTAACAACTTATAAGTAATATGGTAGGTACACTCTACAGTCGAGCAAAGACAATTTCTTTCTAATCAATCATGACTCGACAGTCCCAAAGAACAATGTCGGATGTGCAAATGATAATTTCTTATAAGAGCTGTTTCGAGTTTCACGTCAACTTTTTAATTGTTTTTTTGATAAATAAATATGTTGTTTATGATATTTTGAATAAACCCCATATTTATTTCTTTGGAAAAACATATTATTGGAACTACTACAACAGCTCTTATGCAAAGTTACGAATTTACAGATCCGACATTGTTCGTTGGAACCGTCGATGTGGAAATTTTTCGCTGTAAACAAATCATACACTCGTAAACACTGCAGAAGACACAGCTGTTGTTTCAATTTTACACAACTTACACATAGGTTCTATATTGTCTACGGATAAACTAGATTTATTTTTTTATGTGATTACCACACAAGAGTCCCAACTGCCCCCAACCGTCTGGAACCAGTGAGACTAGCATCTCCAATTGCTGTCTTTCTAAACTTGTCTAAGGCCTTTGATACCGTTTCCCATGGTTTACTGCTTAAAAAACTTAATGCAATGGGTGTTGCTAATAAAGCACTAGATTGGTTCAGAATTTATCTTGGGAATAGAACACAGAGAGTAATGATTAATGATCATATTAGTTCAAATAAATCAATTGTATATGGTGTTCCTCAGGGTAGTGTTCTAGGTCCAATTTTGTTTTTATTATATATTAATGACCTTTGTAAATTATCATTCTTCGGTTCTTCAGTTGTATTTGCAGATGTTACTGTTTTGGTGTTTACTGGTGATACCTGGGATGAAACTTATGCTAAGTGTGAGTCAGGATTAAAGACTATTAAAAAGAGGCTTGATCAAAACCTTTTAACTTTAAACACACAAAAAACTAAATATATTACTTTTAGCATTTCTTCCGTAAGTCAACCCTCTGTAGACCGTTCCTTAACAATGCATTATTGTGTACACAAGTGCAATTGTCAATCTTTGGAAAGAGTAGACAATATAAAATATCTTGGCTTAATTATTGATAAATATTTAAAATGGAATGATCATATTGCTGTATTAACAAACAAAATAAGAAAACTAGCCTATATCTTCAAGACCCTAAGAAATATGTTGGACAAAGTTACACTAAAAACTGTATATTATGCTCTTGTTCAATCTCTTCTTTGATATAATGTTGTATATTGGGGTTCATGTTACAAGACTACCCTAGAGTCCTTAAATGTTGCTCAAAAATTAATTTTAAAAATAATGTACAAGAAATGTTTTTATATCCATCACACTTATTATACAGTGAAAGTAAAATTATGACAGTAAGGCATTTGTACATAATACAGGCTCTGTGTAAATTTTTTAACAATATTAATACTGCTATAAGGTCACAAGTGCGCAATACTAGAATGGGTTCTTCTCTAATGTATCAGCCGGCAAATAACAGAATATCATTTGAACAAAGGAGTTTTTCTTGTAAAGCTCCTTTGTTATATAATAGGCTCAGTGACAACATTAAAACTATAGATACGCTAAATTTATTTTTAAAAATCATCAAAAAGTCTATGTTAGCTGAGAGTGGTGATTTCGCTTTATCCATGTTATCCCTTATGTTGTAATCAATGTTGAAACTTTATGTACGCTCAATATTATCATTATTATCTACTTATTATTACTTACTTATTACTATTTACTTCTTATTACTTACTGATTACTACTTATTACTATTTACATATAATTTTATTTTTTTACCTACATTTTATTATTTACTTAATACTATTTACATAATTTTATTTTATTTACATATTATTATTTACCTATTTTTATTTTTATTTTAAAATTATTTACCTATTTTTATTATTATTATGTACTTATTACTATATACCTATTAATATTTACTTAATATTTAATGTGTATTATCATATGCTTATTAATATTTACTTATTATTATTACTTACTTATTATTATTATTTCGTTATTATAATCTAAAATCTAATTATTATTATTTATCTATTAATACTATTATTTACTTATTAATATTTACTATTATTTACTTATTAATATTTACTATTATTTACTTATTAATATTTACTCTTATTTACTTATTAATATTTACTATTTTTTATTCATGTATTATTATTTACTTATTAGTATTTACTGATCATTATTAAATTGTATTGCCGCTCATCTCAACACAGGACTGTCCTAGTGAGATGAGTGTCTAATGTTTTTGTTGTCATATTTAAATTTAATTAAATTAAATAAATTAAATTAAATAAATTGGGGTGTGTTGTGAAGCTGGAGGTATCGAGGAGGGGAAAAGGGAAGGTGAGGAAGTACATAACTATTCAGATCTGGTCACCAAACACAACTAAAGCCATTCCAAGCAACGTTTTGATTCTGAATGAGGGTCTTTTACCGGGGCGATACTGACAGTATCTACCACTCTGGAACGTGCAGCAAATATACTACGTATTATTTTTGATGATGCACATAATTACATTTTATAATAGCTTAGTTCTAGTTCTAAATTACGAGACAGTAAACATGTTGGATTTCCGTGACCTCTAATTATGTTGTTTACTCCATACCTTAATTTCAAAACACATAATCTCACTTTATCTGATTAGAAGAGTTCTTCTCCTATAGATAGGAATTTTTTTTTGCATAATCTGTAATATTAAACAGCTTAGTGGAGTAATTAGCGAAGTGAAGTGTTGTATAAAGTTGGGAATTAGTAACATAACTAACATTCACATATGTATAACTAGGTTCAGTTCATCGTTTATAAATAAATTCTACAATAGTAAGAACATCTTTCTTCAAACTTATTTTTGTGGTTTGATTTTGGTGTGACGATATGTTTACAACAAACTATTTTATGGTTTAATAATTTTATACACATAAATTATTTTTTTGAAATCTGATGATAATGGGGGTCTTAACCAGTGGTGTTTACGGCCCTATGAAAAAAGGTTTGAAATTTTTTTGTTTTTTGAATTGGCTTTTTTCTTACTCTCCAACCGAAATGTCTTTTCTTTTTTACTTTAATTCCACACAGAAGTCAGGGCCTATATTATTTTTGCTGTGTAGAGGGTTTTTAGGAAAGGAAGGAGAGGAAGTTCTAGGAAGGAAAAGTTATGAGGGGTTGGTAAGAATCTGGGGATCAGTGTGTCCAGGAGTGACGGATGTATGAATCCATCCCTTCCGCTGCAGTGCAAGGCGATGGGTCAAGAGAGTCCGGGTGGAGGAATCAAAGGGACTATTCGGTTGAGACCGACCTCTCCTTATCCGGCCTGCCATACAGCTGGTGGGCAGTCGTATCCGCCAAGACCCTGACAAACCTTCCCCATGAACCCGGGCACCCTTGCTAAGTAGTAACCAAACCTAACAAACCACTTGGGGTGGCCTATAACAGAGGTGTTGGTTATCCAATCAATGGTTACCGCCCAAAATGAAATGTTTAAGTGTTTTATGCATCATTTTACATCTTTTAGCTTTGCCAGAGGGGCCGGTGGATTTTGAAGATGCGATTGCAGCAACAAAGTTTGGCAAATTCAACATAATGCTGGTGGCGTTCGCCTGCCTCAGTGCACACGCTTTTATATTCGACACCACCGTTCCCCCCTACATCATCCCCAGCGCGGAGTGTGATCTTCAAATCAGTCTTCTGGACAAAGGAATCCTCAATGGCATCTCCCATGCAGGTAATAACAAAACATTATTGAATAGTAATTGAAGAACAATAATTAATACATCATGGGCGTGCACTCTATAAACATAACCTGTTTCATAAACAACTTCGCCAATTTACTCCATAAAGGCTGAAAAGCTGTGCATGCCTTCGAAAAAATTAATCTAAAAACAGTTTAAAATACAATCGAACTTGGTTATAACGATCACGGTCATAGCAAGTTCATGGCTATAACGTACAATTACCCAATGATATTTTTGGTTCGGGCTTATCTTCATACATATATTGGCGGTTAAAACGAGGACGCTTCACTGATGTATAGTACAAATAATTTTGTCAATACAATTTCTAAATACACACATAGACCATACAGCACCCGCGATATAATTTTTCACTAAAGCGACGCTATACAAATTATCCAAAAATTATTATTATCATCTGAAAAAAAAACAAATTTCGAAGTACGTAATAACGGACAAAGGTGGTGACTTAGCGGCTGGGCGGCGGGGCAACGGGGGCGGCTGGTGGCTGGCGGACGCATTCATATTTTTCTAGTGCTACCTTTGTGAGTTTGTCGGTAATGTGAAACATTCCTGTCCATTGAGCACTATGTAAAATTGTCATGAAATTTACGAAAATTGGGCTTTGCAATTTTGTTCCCTTTTTACATCTTCTTATAGGTACTTTTGTATAGTTTATCAGAATTAGCGAAAAAAATAGTTTTGACAAATAGATGAAACTTCATTAAATGGTAATTGCAACAAATAATAGCGCCACAACTGATGAGACTCTCGGCGGGATTATCAACACCTGAAAAACCACAGCCTACCCTTGGTCTAGGAACAATGCACGCCACTGCTATACATATGGTACGTAGGTACTACAATTACAATATATAATTGAAAAGAGCCGCTTGTATGCATTTTCAACTGGTAAATAGATTTTTGTGCTCAAAGTACAGAAATGCTAGAAAAACGGAGAAAGATAGTAATTCCGTATTCTTTTTCCGATTTTTTTAAATTTTAATTAAGCGAGCATGTTTGTGGCTTGTGATGTCACTATTTCAAAATCATTCTTTTTACATGACAAAAAACCTAACTGAACTCTAACAAATCCCCATACTTGTTACAAATGAATACATTTTAGCCAATGTCATAAAAGTAACATCACCAGCAGCAAACGTAATACTATTTTAATATTTCATCATAAGATTGAGTAACTTTATTAATGATTTTGTAATACGAGGTGTGTTCAAAAGAAAAGGTGAATTTTGAATTTTCGCAGGCTGTGTACATTCGATTATCGATTTTTTTTTTATTATATTGGTACACATACGTTTATCATATATTAGCATTATCAGCCATTTTGGATTAGTGGTTTGTTTTTGACAACTGGAAAGGTTATTCACGTTTTTGTGTGTTCTTCGATTTTTTACATTTGAAAAAAATGGATCAAAGAATATGTATTAAATTTTGCGTTAAAAATGGAATAAAGTGCTCCAACGCACTTAAAATGTTGACTGTGGCATTCGGCGAGTCTACTTTGTCTCAAAAAAGTGTTTATAAGTGGTACAAGCGCTTTACAGAAGGCCGAGAAGATGTTAATGACGATGAGCGTCCTGGAGTTGCAACCACGTCAACAAATGAAGAAAACATCGAAACAGTGAAGAAAATGGTTTTGGAAAATCGTCGAATCACTATGAGGGAAGTTGCAGAGGATGTTGGCATATCAATCGGCTCATGCCATGCAATTTTCTCGGATGTTCTGGGCATGAAACGTGTGGCAGCGAAGTTTGTTCCGAAATTGCTAAATTTTGAGCAAAAGCAACGTCGCATTAGTGTCGCTCTTTCGATTATTTGGCCAAAAACAACACCGTAATCGTGCCTCAACCACCGTATTCACCAGATTTGGCTCCCTGAGACTTTTTCCTACTCCCGAAACTGAAGAGACCAAAGAAAGGAAAGCGTTTTGCCACAATTGATGAGATAAAGTCAGAATCAAAGAACGAGCTGATGGCCATACCGAAAAGCGCATTCCTGAAGTGCTTCGAGGATTAGAAAAAGTGTTGGCATAAGTGCATTATATCTGAGGGGGATTACTTTGAAGGGGAGAAATGGATATTGATGAATAAATAAATATTTTTCGAAAAAAATTCGAAATTCACCTTTTCTTTTGAACAAACCTCGTACAATTATGTAAATGCTTTTTTAGAATAATTTTAGAATCAACCAAAAACAAATAGACTTTATAAAATACATATTTGTTTTCGGATGAGACATTATGCTTGCTTTTAAGTAAATGAGTTAAAATTATGTCATGCCTGCCGCCAGTTCAAGAAAAAATCTTAAATTATCTCGTGTTGTAAAGACACAGATAACTACTAGATTTATCCTGATTTATCTTGAAACTGACAATGAAATTAAAGTTTGGTTTGCGCTTGTTTTTACAAAATTGTAAACTAATCTTTGGTCAATATTCCAACTACGAAATATCTTCTTCATCTTCTGATGAAGAAGATATTTCGATGGTAGCCTATCGGAGGTACGCTACCATCAGAGCAATCTTCACCCTGAAGTGCAGCTCGAAAATACAACCCAAATAAATTTATTTGAATATTATATCAAAAAAGCAGATCTGCTACCAAATACATTTTTAGTAACCCGACAATTCGTCACGGTAATAAATCGGCTAACTTTTGAAAAGTGATACAAAGTCATAAAAAATTTTCAAAAAAAAAAACTTGGTTAACCATGTTAGGCTAGATTAGGTTTTTAGGCAGTGAACTCCCATAAAAAAAGATAATATAATAAGACAAATTGTATTATAAATTTGCAACACTCAATTTACAATTCCGTGCTAAAAAATCTACCCGTTTGTTTGTTTTTTACCAGTGGCGTGTAGTCCATAAAGGCTAAAAAGCTGTACCTACCCTTGGAAAAATGAGCCCTAAGAAGAAATTCTGTAAAAAATTTTAAATGCAACAAACATTCAAATATTTAATGCACAATTCATACCCGAACTTGACAAACAACACACAGCCTACCTTTGGTCAAAGAGCAATGCACGCCACTGGTTAATACTGCCCGAGAGCGAGTCCGAAATGAATTCCATACGTGCATTTAGAATTCAGATTTTCGTGTTCTAAGAAATAATTCATACAAAACAAAATTGCGGCGCTTCAGCGGCAAACTTAAGCTTAGTGGGTTTGTTATAAGATCTAGAAAACAGTTAACTAAACCCTGCAACTGTTCTTGTTCAACTGCATTATAAGGTCCAAACTTGAGTACGTTTCTGCTATATGGGCCCCATACCAGAAAAAGTATGTAGAAATGTTGGGACAAATCCAAAAAAAAATTCTCTGATATCTATATATGGGAGTACCTGAAATTTATGCACCATGAAGATTTGCTCTCTGAGATGCGCTATCAAAATCTCCAGTCTAGAAGGAGTGGACCCTTGCAGTAACGGAGTATAAAATTATACATAATTTGATAGACAGTCCATACCACATGGTAGAACAGACGTGCATGCCAAGGGGTATGGTGTTGCTAAATAAGACCTCTCTTAAGAGGAACCTCCGAGCAGCCTGTTTCATACAAAATTTAATTTTAGATTGAGGCCAAAATACTCACCTAAATCTAATGATTTTTTTTTTATCAAATAGTAAATATCTAGTACGGATTAGAAGTAATTTATTTATTTTTGTTTTACATTATGAAATATAGGTCATTAAAAGAATTGATTTTTCGCTATTTTAGGGCACCTTTAACAATTATTTGGGGACTAACGGTGATTTAAAAAAAGTTTTACCCCGTCTGCTTTGAAAATATAATGAAATACAAACTAAAAAGTTAAGAAAAATATTAAAATAAGCATAACGGTGGACTTTAAATTAAATTAAAAACAACCAATTTATGTTGGAACATTGATTTGCCATACATAATTTAAAATATTGACCCGAAAAAACGTTTTTGTTTTAAATGTTTTGTTTTTTTATATTTTTATTTACGTAATCGTATTTACATAGCAAATATGATAATTTTTAAAAAAATATGATAAACCAACAAATAATTTTCAAGTTTAAATTAAAATTATGATTTTTTTTTTTCATGGCTTTATAATTTAAAACAAAAATAAATAAAATACTGCTCTTCCATACTAGATATTTACTAAACCTTTAATTAAAAAAATACATCATTCAGTTTGGATGGGTATTTTGGCCTCAAATCCAAAATTAAGTTATGTATGAAACAGGCAGCGCAGTCGTTCCCCTTAATACCTTCAACAAAAACATTGAAGATTTCAAGAGACATGTAAAAAATGTATTTTAATCCTTGTCATTTAGTAAAATTTTATACACATTTTTGTTCTGTTCATGTGTATGTGTATAGTAAATGGACTCGGTCTGTTAAAAAAAAAAAACCGTTAAAGGGTGCAAACCTTAGAAATCTGTTAGCTGCCTGGGTGCACAGCGACTATGGGATTTGTTAACATCAAACTTTTACAGAATGATATTTTGCAAGAATCAAAAGATTTTATTGTGTTTTAAGTTGTTATTCAAATAAGATAATTACTGAATATGTAACCTTTTTATACAAAAAACAATCAGTTTCTTGCGTAAATTGTGATTTTTCGTTAGCCACATGCGCTTTAATGAATCCCCATTACTATGTCTTTAATCTCTGATGCAGTGATACGGTTAAATTCTTTTGAGAAACATGTATATAATTATGGAATAGACCGACATAGGATTTATCGAAAAGGGATTTTTTTTCTCTCTTTTTTAATCTGCGATTGAACTCCCAATGAGATGGGTAACGAACCACCAGCTTACTAGTTTTTTTTTTCATACTTTTAATGACTATCTCACTTTTC
Source organism: Halesus radiatus (assembly GCA_022606495.2). NCBI lineage: Eukaryota > Metazoa > Arthropoda > Insecta > Trichoptera > Limnephilidae > Halesus > Halesus radiatus. The sequence continues at coordinate 51,601 of JAHDVE020006698.1, forward strand.
AAAAGTGTACCGAATTGTCACTGTGCCGAATTTTCATAGAACCTTTTTTAATTAATTTCTTAATTTTATTGTCAGACTGTACCATTCTTTATAGTGATTATTTATTTTTATTTATTTATTGTATTATATACACCCTATATAAGCTTTTACATATAGAGTTGTTATATTAAACAAGTGCAAAACACATCACAGTAGGTACATATATAAAATAACAAACAAATAGAGGAATAACATAGTGTAAGTACCATTCCAAATAATTAGCTATAGAAGCGAATATTCAAAACATACCTCACATTCACTGATACATATATTAATAATTGTTGAGGATGTATGAAATAATCGTCTGTTTGTATTTGTATTCCGAGCATTTGAACATATCTACTATGTCTGAAAATGTATTACCTTCTGCGTGGAGTCTAGGTAATAGAGAATGTTTTAATGATTTACTCCTGAAATTATTATTACAATAGAATAAAATTTTAGACCGAGTTTGGAATATTAAATTTAATCAAGCTGACAATATCAGGGCTGTCTATAAAATAATTAACAATTTTGAAAATAAAAGTTAGGTCAGAAACAAGTCTTCTGACAAAGGGTTTTAATAGTTTTAATTCTTTCATTAAGTAATTGTAATTTATAGTTTCAATAGGTAATCCGAGTTTATAGTTAACATATCTTAGATATTTATTTAATGGAGTCGGAATGAATTTTATAGAGAGGAGACCATATAGAAGAATTATATTCGATTTGACTATGAACTAAGGAAGAGTATAATAATTTTTGGTGTTGAAGTATTCCTGAAGTCTCTGGCATTTCGAAGAATAAAGCTGAGCATTTTGAAACCTTTATTAGTTATAGAATTGATATGAGTAAGAAAATTAAATTTAGAATCGAAAACAATGTCAAGATCATTGATTTCGTAGACAGATGAGAGAGAAATATTGTTGATTTTATATTGAAAGTTGAGAGGATGATTAATTCTAAATAATTTGATTGTATGGCATTTACTAATGTTTAAAAGAAGTTTGTTAAGTTCACACCAATCTTGTAATTTATTTAAATTTAATTGAATGTGAAAACAGTCTTCAATAGTTTTTATTAGTTTGAAGAGTTTTAGATCGTCGGCGAAGAGCAACACAATAACATTGTTATCAAATATCATTAATAAACAGTAAAAAAATGTATTATGCCTAAATGTGAAACTTGCGGTACATCACTTCTTGCCACGCTGTTGCTAAGGTAGCTTTTACAAAGTCTGTATATATCGAATCGACTTGGGTTTTTTCTTCAAGTGCACTAGATTTAAATTATTCAAATAAAGAGAGATTTGTTAAAGTAGATCTGCCCGGCATAAAACCGTGTTGATTAGGTGCAATGATGTTATTAATGTACACAGAGATTCTATCAAGTAAAAGTTTGGTAAACACTTTGGGGATTATGGAGAGCATACAAATGGGTCGGTAATTAGTGACATCATGAATATCGCCCTTTTTGAATACAGGTGTCAGGTAACTTTTTTTCCATAGGTCTGGGAAGCAGCCAGTGTTAAGTGATTGGTTAAATATATGACTAAGTGGCTTGGCTAATATTAAGACACAGTTAATTAGAAACGAAGGAGTAATATTGTCTGGTCACACTTTTTTCTTTACGTCAAGTGCTTTTATTTTATATATAAAATCAGAGACGTTTACATATAGAGGAGGAATGTGGACAGATTCCTTAGGATGAAAGGGAGGAATTTGATCATTAGGGATGTCGTTTTCATAAACACTTTTGAAAAAACCGCAAACAAGTTGCCAATTTCTTTAGTATCACTGCTCCTTTTTCCTTCTAAATACAGAATAGATTTTTCTTTATTAAGTATGTATATGTGATATAATTTTTTGGAAAGTGTTTTACAGTCTACTTTATATTTATGAAAAATTTTATAATCTGAGATGGAGTTGCTGTTCTTATAATTTTAATATCTGAGATGGAGTTGCTGTCCTTATAATTTTATAATCTGAGATGGAGTTGCTGCCCTTATAATTTTATAATCTGAGGTGGAGTTGCTGTTCTTATAATTTTAATATCTGAGATGGAGTTGCTGTCCTTATAATTTTATAATCTGAGATGAAGTTGCTGTCCTTATAATTTTATAATCTGAGATGGAGTTACTGTCCTTATAATTTTAATATCTGAGATGGAGTTGCTGTCCTCATAATTTTTGTGCCAGATTTTATTTTTATTTTTTATTAGTTGTTTTAATTCGTGATTAAATCATTTGGGGAGCGTTGATAATATGATTTTAGTTGAGGGTACAAATTTATCGATAGCCGTATTGATGATGGAGTAAAATGATTCTAAATTATGGTTAACATTAGTGTTTGTGTCTAGAAAAGATCAATCTGCACTTTCTTTTTCTCAAATATTGAAATAAACCCTTTGAAAACTTTGATTTCAGGAATGATTTGCAGTGCTCCGATAGTGGGGTACCTGGCAGACACAATAGGGAGACAGAAGATTCTGTTTTGGGGACTCTTCGTGGATGCCATTTGCAATATTTCAGCTACGTTTAGTCACTCCTTCATGCTCTCACTTCTCTTAAAATTCACTGCTGGATTTTTGTAAGTATTTTTTTAGACTAAACACACTTTTTATGTGCAATCGATTTGTGATGGATTTTTTTGGATTTTCACACAACCATGTGAAATTTATTTTCTTCCTTATTTTTTTCTAAGAATGGAATGCTACTAAATACTGTCTTGGAAAATACACCTTGTTTAATTCACATTCATAAATGCTCTTCTGTTATTACCCGTAAATATATGAACTGTGCGCATCAATGTAAAACTACTAGATTTGGCGCATCATTCAAATAAGTATGACAATTTTGGCCCGAGTAATTTCGTAACACAACTCCCTATTGAATTCCGTTCCCTTGTTTCGACAGTCTAGCACGCTATGGCCCAAAATAACGCAGAGCGCAAAGTTAACCCTAAATTGCATGATGTAATTTGGTCATATCATGAGAAGCCAGAAAGGCACACATCACAAGTGAAGTTGAAACTTAAGAACCCAGCTGCATGTACCACGCCGTGTGCAAAGCATTATTACTATAGTAGGTCCAATACATTCATACGTCACAAACTCATACATCACCAAACAGCAACGCCAATGAGAAATTTTAGAATTTATTGATTGTTAGTTTTTTTTTTTTTTAAATTTAATACTCATATAGCTGATTAAATTGTTAATAATAAAGTCTGCGATAGTCCCTATCTAAAATATCTCCAACTGTCTCAATTTTGTGTTTGAAAAATGATCTCGATAAAGTTAGCCACTCTGTTGATGCAACTGGGAGACAGGAAGACTTAACATGATCAAGTGAATCGAATAGTTTAGTTAGGTCATGCCACAAATCGATATAATAGAAAAACGCTGTCGAAATATGTACATATATATGTATGTCTTTTAACATAAAAATAAGTTACTTAATTCATTGACTTTTTTGTAGATGTTAAACAATTTTTTTGGGCTTTAGTGATCATCGTACTAGGCTCATAACTATTGCCCGTACCACGTTACATAATAACCTATACATAGGTATATACTCGATTTAGTTTTATCCATTTATAATTTTAATATAAGTAATATTTTCTTCTACGAGGGATCGTAAGATCTATTCACACCTACCGGCACTGTGCAGTGCAGACATGTAAAGTGGGAGGCACTGCACAGGAGGGAGTATTCACATTACAGGTGTGTGAATGTGTTCATAGATAATGTGAGCAACTAATTTTGCCGTACCTCCCACTTTACGTATCCGTATTGTGTGGTGCCGGGAGATGTGAATCGAACTTTAAACACCATGGTGTAAAAATGTTTTATTATATGTTTTTTAAATATAATGTTTAAATTTCAGTGTGGGTGGAACCAATACTGTGGTAATATCGATGATAGCGGAGTTCCACTCAGCCAAGGTCCGCCCCTCCCTGGTGATGCTGGCAGGATTGTGGTTCTCCCTCGCCATGCTGGTAGTTCCTCTCATGGCACTACTTTTCCTCGTTAATCCCTTCAACACCAGCTTTGGAGAAAATTATGGTAAAATTTCACTCTTTTGCTGTATATTCATTAAACTTTGGAACACCGAGCTTCCACAATCTAATACTTTGGTAGTGTGCCGAGGGTAAATTTGTGCGCCGCCAGCCTGGGTCTATTTTCGTAATAACTTACTTGTTTTTTACAAAATTACGTTTTTGTAAATTGTACCAGATATTGTGTTTATACATTTTTTTAAATTGCATGTATCTATCATAAGTAGTATCTCCAGAATACCTACTTACGTTCAGAGATTTTTTGACATCACCGATCGGATACGCCGGCAGTCAACGGATACAAATTTTAGTTACCCGATGGCCAATTCGGCACACTAGAAGTTAAGTAGGTATATATTTCAATAAAACTTAGTCACAAAATATATATTATATTCTACAATAGTGATCTTTATAATAGTATCAATCAAATTAAATTACTATTGAGCTATAATTTGCAGTTCCGGCCCTGAGCCAAACGGCACCTGGCGCATGCAAATTGTGCCGCCCCTAATCACCTCAATGGTGCTGTGTTAGGTATTAGATATTATCATTTCCTTGCATTCAATTGTGCCTGCATAGGACCGACCCTGATAATTTAGCCTAAACTACGTCCCAACGAACAACCTTACTGTTTCCAATCAGGCCTAGCTTGAATTATTCCATTCGTTACACCTAAGTTAGGTCACCCTTTAGCATGGATTAACGTTAAAAGGTACAGGTTTTTAAAACCCTACTACCTTACTAACACCCTAGTAAGCAATTTAACAAATTTATCAATATACAGAAAATTCTGTATTATGTATTTTAATATTTTTAAGAAATAACAGTGATATGATGACTATCAACTTGGTAGCTATTACGCTTAATTAGAATTCAAAACTACCGACAAAGTAACATATGAGGGTGAGATGGAGAAAGTGAAAGGGAAGGAAAAGATTGCAAAGTTAAATATGCATTTACATATTGAATAATGTGTTAACTACTGTGTTCACCGATTAGATTTATGTGTGTGAGGTGTTGATTTAAAAAGGTCATACTGACAAAAATAAGTTTTGAAATCTGTAATGTGACAGATGCATTACCTTTCAATTTGAACAGTCATAATAAATGTTTTTCTTTGCAGAATTCCACTCTTGGCAGATATTCTGGGGAGTCATGAGTATTCCCGCTACACTGGGTGCCATATTGGCCTTCTTTATCCCAGAGAGTCCTCGCTTCCTCATCTCCAGGAACCGCACAGCCGAGGCACTCATTGTGCTTAGGAAGGTCTACTCCATCAACACAGGGCTGCCCCCGGACACTTATCCCGTAATTATTATCATGTTGCCCTTACCAAAAACACACAATCATTATCAATAAAGACATTCAATATATACAATATAATTTAATGGACGACATTATTTTTATGTGCACAGCTTTTTAATTAACACGCCAACATCTTTCGGATACAAATCTACTTTTGACAGGCAGTGTCACAACGGAAAGCTATGAAACTAGTTGGTGTGTTTATTAAAAAGTTGTATAAGTACAAAAAGTTATTGTATTCCATTTAAGGCTAAACGAAACATGAAACACGCTCACAGATGAAGCTAATTTAAATATTAAAAAAAAAACACTTTTAGCGCTTAATACATTTAAATATTGAGATGAATTGTTTGTTGGCGGGTGTACATACGAAAGGTGAAACGGAATAAATTCTTATTGTTAAGTTTGAAGCTCAATTCCTCCAATAAACTTATAAAAATACTGTATTATGGTAGTGTTACAATAACATATTGACCAAACAGCGTGACAATAGCCTCTACCAAACTGCGCATCATTGCGCAGTGTACTTTGAGAAGCAAAACTTACTACTTACTACTTATCGCACTGTCCGCATGCAGACAGAAACTTAAATTTAACTAAATGATTTAGTTGCCACTTCTAACTGTCCTTGCTACTGGCTACATGTCACACAGCCATTAGTGAATGCTGTTTATAATGTAAAATATTCTCAAAATAATGTAAAAAGGCAATTATCACTAGTTTTTCATGCTTCGCTTCTTTCAATTGCTGGTCTGCCATTGATTTAGTATAAGCAAATACTCTAAATGGCAATACCTCCGACTCCTGACATTTCCCATACATTGAGATGTGAACATGCATACACTAGCACCTCTAGCACCCCGCGTTGGCGGAATTGGATTTTTCCATACATGTTCTGTGAAATATATTCTTATTAAATTATTGAAATTGAAAATACATAAAATAAATATTAGGTGACGTACATATGACTTTGCTCCCTTTTTGCTGAGATATATATGTATGTATGTATATTTAAAAGAAGCTATTTGGTTTGTATTAATAGTTAAAGCCGCGCTGCTCGCGCACTCTCTAAATTGTTTAGAAAGGGAATAAGTATTGAGATTCGTAAAAAATGCGAGGCAGATATAAGCGTAATGAGTAAGATTAAGAAACGGACGCTTTGTTGGTTTGGGCATATAGAACGAATGAACGAAGAAAGGAGTGTAAGAAGAATATATGAGGCGATTGTGAATGGAAAAAGAAGCCGGGGATGCCTGAGGAAGACATGGCACGATCGAGTCAATCAAATACTAGAGTCGGGGCATGTCAGAAGTCGGAATAATAGAAGAGAATGTATGAGATGATGTATGAATGTGAATGAAGCAAGAAGTGTATGCGAAAATCGAGTTGTTTGGCGGTCCGTCCATTCTGCCTGAGGTGTTAGTGTAGCATTTTGTTAGTGTTTTGACAAAGCTATTATCAGAAAATCTATTAAAATGTATGAAAAACATCATTTCTGCCAACTCGCGCCACTGGGGGCGATGGTGTAGGATGTTGCCATCAAATGTCAGGAGCTGGAGGTATTGCCATTTAGAGTATTTGATATAAGTACATGTCTCATTTGTGTTTAGGTGAAAGAACTAAAACTAATTCATAACCCCGAGAAAGACGCTAAGACCCTGGAGGAGAATGAGCCCAAGGGAGAGGTGGTGATGGATACCGTGATCCAGGAGGTGGGGGGAGTGAGGGAAGAGAGTACCTGGGCGGCCGTCAAGGGGGGCCTCAGACAGCTGCGCCCCCTCCTGCGCCCCCCGCACTTGCCCAATGTTCTTATCATGTTCATGGTGCATTTTGGCGGAGTTATGGGGTGAAATAATTATATATATAATACCGTTTCATATTATGTGAAAGAAATAATGTCGTGGTTTTGTCGGTAAAACCTGCCAAGTAACATTTCTTATTTTACCTTCATTTAAAATGAAACTCTCTTGCAAAGTTCTGAAAAAATACGTATTTCAAATGTCGATAACCTTGTAAGAACATGTGGGTTTCAAATTAAATATATTTTATTTTAGTTTCAATGGTTCGAAAAAATAAACCTTCTTTCACATGAAAACCTCTTGTATAGAATCTTTATATGCAGGTTTTTCTGTACTTTCAATCATAAATTGATTTTTTAAATGTATTTTTGTTTATCTCATAATTATATTTTATTTTTCGCACATTCTGCTCTCTGATGGTCCGGTAAAGAACGAATATTTCATTTGGTACTGCAGATACTGCACAGAAAAGTAAAGTTTGCTAAAGTAAAGTAACGGTTTACAATGCAGTCCGTCATGGAACTTTTCCGCCCAGTGTCTGCAGTAGCGAGTGAAATGTTCGTACCTTACCGGACCATCAGAGCGGACTTACACAAATTAATTTTATTTTTGTCCCCCAAAAACTGTTGCTTCTATCAAATAAGAGAAATTACCTATTGATAAAACCAATTTATTCCGTCAAAAACAGTGTTTCGAAAATATTTTCACTTACCATTATAATCTCACACCTAATCCATAGATTTTTACTCTTGTTGATGTAAGATGAGAAACATCCTGCAGTCATAAATTAACTGTTGACTATTGTGACATGTAATCTAATATAATCACCTGATTTTAGAAGTTATTTTCAAAATAATCTGCATACCTAATGCATCAAAAATCATTTTCAGTTGTAACTCACTGAGACTTTGGCTGCCACAACTCTTCAAGATGATGTCAGATTACGAGGCAGCGGGCACCGATGGCTCCTTGTGCGACATGATCTCCTTTGGGAACCAGACCATCGCCCAGAGACCTTGGCCAGAAGATGGCATTTGTGAACCTGTTAGTAGCAACAAATAATTATTAAAAGCGTTAAAAACACCCAAGACCCCACCTATGTTTGCTATTTGGTCTTTTTCGCTTACAAAAAAAAACATAGATGTCTCTTGCAGCAAGTAAATTGAAATACTGTTAGTGATTTTCAGGAAATATGTGGTTAGTAAAACATCAGTTTGGAAACTGGGTTCGGTGGTGAAATAGTAACGCATCCGCCCGTTAGGCAGAAGATTCCGATTTCGAGTCTTGGTCGCTCTAAGATCTTTCATCTTTTCTGCATGTTTTTCTAATTCACGTTATTTGAATATTATTAACATTGTCAGTGACCGGTCAGTAGCTGAGTTGGCATCGCGTTTGGGTCTCACCCAGGCGTCGTGATTTCAATTCCTCGCCTGGCTAAGTCCTCCATTTACGACACAGCAACATCTTTCGCTTACTGTGATGGTAGTAGAAGATTTTCAAATATTGTCAGGTTATTCGTAGACCAAGAATATTTGTCTTTCTTTAAGGGCGAGAGGGACGTCGGAGTGTTATTATTTATTAATTCAAAATAATGATACTATTATTACGCCATACGATAAACATAATGTTTTTAAATGGAAAAATATTTTATAAATTTACATAGGCTTAGTATTTATCAAAATCAATATAAAGAAATATTACTTTTTCTGACTGTCCCATTGTATGTTTTACGAAATATTTAAAATACGAATATGATTTTTACAGTGGAGAAAAGTATTTTTAATCCTTTATCGTTGCGTTTTTGTAAATAAACATAATCAAAGATTTGTAATCCGCATTAAAAAACATCAAAGTTACATAGTGTTCATAAAAAAATTAAACCACACACTCTTCTTCTTTTTAAATTTATCTTATCGACAGGTTACAGAAAAACCTTCACAGCATTTTTTAAGGATATTCAACTTTTTAAATGTTTTTGTAAAACATGCGTAGAACGGTCAGAAAGGTGTAATATTTCTGATTAAAAAAACGTCTAAATATTTTTCTCTTTAAAAACACCATGTTTATCGTATTGCACAATAATATTACCATTATTTTGAATTAACGAAGAGAGGGACGTCGGAGAGTTATTATTTATTAATTTAAAATAATGATAGTATTATTACCCAATACCATAAACATAATGTTTTTAAATAGAAAAATATTTATTAAATATTTTATAAATTTACATAGGCTTAGCATTTATCAAAATCCAATCAGAAATATTCTCTCCGACTTCCCTCTCCCCGTTAAAGAAAAATAAAATAAAAATTGTTACAATGATAAATACGAGGTGTGTTCAAAAGAAAAGGGGAATTTTGAATTTTCGTGGGCTGTGTACATTCGATTATCGATTTTTTTTGTTATGTTGGTACGCACATGTTTATCATATGTTAGCATTATCAGCCATTTTGGATTAGTGGTTTGTTTTTGACGACTGGAAAGGTTAGTCACGTTTTTGTGTGTTCTTCAATTTTTTACTTTTGAAAAAAATGGATCAAAGAATATGTATTAAATTTTGCGTTAAAAATGGAATAAAGTGCTCCAACGCACTTAAAATGTTGACTGTGGCATTCGGCGAGTCTACTTTGTCTCAAAAATGTGTTTATAAGTGGTACAAGCGCTTTACAGAAGGCCGAGAAGATGTTAATGACGATGAGCGTCCTGGAGTTGCAACCACGTCAACAAACGAAGAAAACATCGAAACATTGAAGAAAATGGTTTTGGAAAAAATCACTGAAGTTGCAGAGGATGTTGGCATATCAATCGGCTCATGCCATGCAATCTTCTCGGATGTTTTGGGCATGAAACGTGTGGCAGCGACGTTTGTTCCGAAATTGCTAAATTTTGAACAAAAGCAATGTCGCATTAGCATCACTCAGGAGTGGTTGAATGACGTTAACGACGATCCAGATTTGCTCAAATGGGTCATAACTGGTGATGAAACGTGGATATATGGTTATGACGTCGAAACCAAGGCCCAATCATCTCAATGGAAGCGGCCAGAAAACCCAAGACCGAAAAAAGCATGCCAAGTTCGATTAAATGTGAAGGTTTCGCTCACTGTTTTCTTCGATTACAATGGCGTGGTGCATCATGAGTTCTTGCCAACAGGTCGTACGGTTAATAAGGAATACTACAAGGAAGTTATGCAACGTTTACGTGAAGCAATACGGCTCAAATGATCGGAATTGTGGAAAAACAAATCATGGATTTTGCATCACGATAATGTACCAGCTCACACATCAATGCTTGTTCGTGATTATTTGGCCAAAAATAACACCGTAATCATGCCTCAACCACCGTATTCACCAGATTTGGCTCCCTGCTACTTTTTCCTATTCCCAAAACTGAAGAGACCAATGAAAGGAAAGCGTTTTGCCACAATTGATGAGATAAAGTCAGAATCAAAGAACTAGCTGATGGCCATACCGAAAAGCGCATTCCAGAAGTGCTTCGAGGATTGGAAGAAGCACTGGCATAAGTGCATTATATCTGAGGGGGATTACTTTGAAGGGGAGAAAATGGATATTGATGAATAAATAAATACTTTTCGAAAAAATTCGAAATTTATCTTTTCTTTTGAACACACCTCGTAGGTCAGGCATGGTATTATGCAGGCGTGTTTGGCACATTGCTGGCGCACCATATTTATCAAGTCATCTGACCTACTAATCAGACCTTACCTATTAAAGTACCTGCTAAAGTGCCTAATGTCATATATTAAATTTTAAAAAATTAAAAAAAAACATTTTTTAGTTCACTAAATTTACCCTTTGGTTTACATTGTTTTTTGAGGAATCTGTCCAAAAAACGTGAGAGTTTTTGACAAATTTAAACAGAATTGTTTCTACTACTGTTTAATTTATTATCTTCTAGGATTAATATTTGTCTTCTGACCTGAGAAATCTGAATTTTCATGGCCGCTAACATCATTATGGCACTACATTCCAAGGTTTCGGCTTTATTGTGAGCTATTCATAATGTTTTTGATGCAATTATAGATCCACGTGAAGCCAGATACCTACATCAACTCCGTGATAGTGGCCAGCGTGCAGGTGGCTCTGTGTGCTGTGGCCAGCATCTTCATCAACACTATCGGCAAGAGGAGACTGCTAGGTTGGTACTATTTTTTCTTAAGAATTTAATGAATGGACTGGAGTTCCTTATTAAAATGTTGTTCGGTCACTAGTTTCTCTTTTGACCATCTGCAATGTATTTGATAATGTTTCTAATGAGAATGGAGGGTAAGTATTTTCTTCTAAGATTTTTCCTACTCATCTAAAGTATAATAAACAAATGAAAAACAGTTGTACAGATGAATTATTAGGAGGGAAAAACGCTATTGGCAAATGAAGGGCTAGGTTAGGTTTGAGATTGGTTAGAGATTACCCGTAATCTGTTCTAAAAATGGAGTGGTGTTTTTTCTACTTTCCATGTACATCTTACTAGTGTCCGCCCTGGTGTGTGGCGGCATCTGCACCATAAGCCTCTACTGGTGCACCAGCACTGTGCAAGCCACTGCACTCGCCTCAATAACTGTGGCCTTCACAGCAATCTGCATGAATGCGGTACTCAGTATCGCAGTGGATCTGTTTCCTACTGCACTCAGGTAATTACTGCTTACTCAATCAAATTCTTTAATAATAAAATCCACAAATAAGGTTCCCCTCTTAAGATGTTTTTTTTCCAGTCCCTTGAAAACTGAAATTAAAAATGACCTACATAATAGAGTATTTTCATTTCTACAAAAATTAAGAAAAAAATTATGATACCTGTGGCATTTTACTGTTATTTTTATGTTTACGAATAAATTTTCTACAACGATTTAAAATGTACCATTTTTGATATGCCGCCAAAATGACATCTTTAATTTTGTTTGTGAACATGGCGTTATTGATGTCGGTGATAACCGTCTTACCAGCATTATTTACATTATAGTAATGTTGTACCCAGTTCTAACCGTTTTCGAATGTGTGATCTTAGATCATTTTTTAAATCAATATTTACGAATGAAAATACATATTAAAATTACACATTTTTAGTGTGATGATCAAAATCAGAAATATGAACTTTAAATCTTCCACGCGTTTTTAACGGTATCCGTAGCTTGTGAAAATACCCTATTTGGAACCAATATAAGACTCTTTCGGTAGCCTTAGAAAAAGGTTTCACCGCATATCTGTTAATGATACTGGAAAATGCCCATTACACACGACGAATATATGATATTAATATCAACGAGCATGGCCTATCTCACAATATCGCTCACCATAGAATCCCATATAGAGTCACAGACCAGTACTATAACATATGGTACCTACATATGGGTGTGGCCTAGATTATATTCCTAGTACCGCTAGTCGTGTGATATTTGTAATTTATCTGTCCCCCTCTTCTGCCAAACTGTGCCCCCCTCACGCCACGTATTGAGTCGTTGTCATACAGTATAGCTATAGTATATAACCACGTGTAGTGTGAACGATAATCTCTAATGTAGACACCCACAAATATTTTAATATTATATTCATCGTGTGTTACAAGCTTTAAAACATATTACACACGAGGTATAATGTATAATATGAAGGTGGGCGTGTACATTATAGATTACGTCCAAACTACACACAAAAGCTATAATATTTAACATTTCAAGTAGCACGTGCTAGGGCAGGGAGAGGGAAAATGCACTAAATAATTTTTAAGGGGGGAGAGAGGCACAGTGCGGTGTGAGGGGGGCGCAGTTTGACAGGAGAAGGGGACAGATAAATTACACATATCGCTCAGCTACCAGATCTAGGAATATCATCTAGGCCGCGCCGATACATATTAAACATTATAGTACCCGTCAATAGTAGCGATATTGTGAGATAGGCCACGCCCATTTATATTAATATCATATATTCATCGCGTGTAAAGGCCTTAATTGTGTTCTTTTATGTTTCTTTCTTAAAATATCTCTAACGCTATTGACAGAAGTCTTCGGCATATATATCTTTCTTTATTTCAAAATGAGTCCCTGAAATTACTACATATTTAAATTTTTAATTAGTTATATTATCAACAAATTCGGTTATACCTGGCTCTGCCAGATCACTTATGTTTCCTCTCTGGCAATTTTACTGGTCAATGTTATCATAATTTGCAGAGCCATGGCAGTATCGCTCATCATGATGTTAGGACGAATTGGCTCTATAACAGGAAGTGTAGCATTCCCGGCTCTCCTGGCTACGGGATGTCTTACTCCGTTCCTCACTCTGGGTCTTATCCTCATTGGTAAATATATTTACAATCGATTTCTTTATATTTCAAAACTTTGCAATTCAAAATATTTAAATTTCCACAAATTCAAATATATTTCGGAATATTCAAGTACCTACAGGCAATTCATTATGAGATTCTTGCTTGTGTATTTGTGTACTGTATCATAGGACTGTTGCGGAGTGAGAGGGAACTGCAGCCAGGTGTTCCAAACTAGTTCGAACCGGTTTGAACCACTATCGGTGTGCACAAATACATTAAAATGTGCACTCTTTAAAATGATTTGCCTGTACTTACCTTTGCACTATAATTTTTGGTGACAAAGTTATAGTTTTGAACAGAATGCGATAAACATTAGTTGTGGCATGTATACGCTCCTCAGACCAGAGCATTTTTTGGCAATATTTGAATATCACATGTACATTTTTGTAGCACTATTAGGAATGGAAAAATATTTTCTTTTGTAATTTTCCAAATTATTATTTGGAGAGTTATTTTTTCTTATGTCTACTATACTGCCGTGGTAAGTAATGTATGTACTAACAAAATTAACAAAAATGAGTTGAATATGGGAAACTAAAGGACATTATTTAATATCGCATTAGATTATTTTTTATTAACAGGAGTTTCATTTTTCGCATTTCTATCATTCTAAAACCTGTTTTATACATAAAATAAAGATGCAAAGAGGTAACTATGTTGTTAAACTTATAAACACGATAAATTATTGTACTGTTTTTTTACTTGAAACAATTACTTGATAAACATTCACCATTGGTAAGAAAAACGCATATTTCAGCAGATATAATTATCTTTTACAAAATTTATTATAATGGTAAAATAGAATGAGTGTTTCCAAGTGTTTTGCCAAAAAATCAGTACATTGGGCCAAATCTAAATTTGTTAAAAGGTTAAACAAAACTAGACCCTTCCTTCTGGAGAATGACTCCCATGGTAATTACTGTGTTTTTACTTACCACGGCAGTAGGTATAGTGGACATTGGGTCTTAGTGCAAAAAAAAAACATTAACTTTTCTGAGTGCTTCCTTATTTATTTGATTCATGTGCATGATATTACAACATTACATGGGTACCTTATTTAATATAAAAGTACCTTTGATATATTTATACAGTATGTAGTGCCAAAAATCTTGCAAACTTATTGTAGGTTTCGAAAAATAAGTCGAATTTGTCATCCACAATATTCCGATTTCGGATAGGAGGTCGCTCTTTCCACAGGTGAAATTCGGGTACAGATTTATACAACTCGCATGACAATACAACATGTCGTGGTGACCAGTTGCATGTACAGAGTTTTTAAATCAGGGTAGGCAATAGAAAAAACAGTGAATTAATTGATATTTTAAAAACTTACCACGGACATGATAAGTTTTTGCTAAGAATGGCTAAGCTGCTGGCTTCAGCCGATGTTTGTTGGGATTAAAGGTTACATCAAATATCTGCTTCATTTATGCATAATATTACAAACCAAATAATGGATATATGAAATTTCAATATTATTTCGACTGCAACCTTTCCATAAAAGAAACACAACATAATATGATAATTACTTTGTTAGTAAAGTTGTACTAATCAATAGTGGTACCAACAGATGGCACTGGTTGATATATTTGTAATTTGTACCGATAGGCACGGCCTTTTTCGACACTAACACAAACGAGTATTCTCTTGAATGAGCATTTACATTTTTGTATAAAATACTGTCAACATTTGAATATGATATTTTTCATACTTAGTTCCTGCTTTTGACACATTATAGTAGGGCGATCGGTGGGATTCGTAGCTGGAACTTCAGGCTTCTTTTCGAAAGTATAGATTGATTTCTTACAATATTTTTATAATTTATTTTTTTTAAGTAAGATAAGGTAGGCAGTGCTTATGTGCATATTGGAATGCGCCTCCGTAGTCGACTATAGTAGATGCGGGGTCTGAGGGGGGTACACAATGATGTTTAGATCCACAAAAAAAAACAGATGATTTTTATGTATATGTGTATGTTATTGGGTGTATATATGTAACTGAAACTAATGCCATCTTCACCTAGGTCTTAGTCTTCCCAGCCAATTTTGTGTACAGATACTTTTACTGGAACTTTGAAATTAGGGTATGTTCTTGAAATTATTTTAGTTTGGATTTATTTTATCCTTATTTACATGTATTTTCCCTTCTTACAGGTGGAGGGCTCATCGCTTTATTTATACCAGCTCCAACAAAACACGCAACTTGAACATTTCTTATTGAAATCACCTGAGAAATTAAATACCTGTAGACAAGTGTGTGGATTGGTATTTATGAATACATAATAGTACATCGTCAGCTTTTTTGTAAAACCTCCTACGTGCAGATTACAAAAAAATCTAGAGACAATTAAAAAACTCTAAAAGTTACGATAGTAACCCCAAAAAAAAAACTTTACCAATGTTTAAATACATACCATTATCGGCTGTTAATATTTTGTCTGGCAATTTTTGATGATTCCTAATTTTTTTTTTTAAATGGAATTTGAAGGTTTTGCATGTAAGCCATATGTAATATTAATTATGTTTTGGGACAATGTGATTTTTAAACTAGACAATATGTAACTAAATTAATGTGAATTGTGACACGTGAATCTGGGGCATCACGGATATTATGCCGTGGTGCGCTTCCTCCTCCTGTAGCCAATGTTTCGGACAGCGTTACAGTGTCCATCAATCGGGGCAGATATGTAGATTGTGGTGTAGTGTGTATTTATGTATGTAGAAATAGTACCGTGTTGCACGCGTTAACCCTCTTAGGGCCAGTTTTTAATAAAATAATAATTATTATTATTGTTAGTATACTTATGTTCACAATGTTACGGACAAAATTGCCAGGATACTAAAGAAAGGAAGCATCAATACTGTCTTCGGAACAATGACTAAAATCCAAGACCTTCTGAGGTCTATAAAAGCCAAGTTTCCTCTTGAGACAGATGGAGTTTTATCAGCTGCTCGGGGTGTGACAAGGTGTATGTAGGTCAGACAGAATGAACCATCTTCAAAAGGATCTCAGAACACTTTTGGCAAATCGGCAATTGCCGAGCACTTAACTGGGACCGGTCATTACT
Organism: Halesus radiatus; assembly: GCA_022606495.2. Lineage (NCBI taxonomy): Eukaryota > Metazoa > Arthropoda > Insecta > Trichoptera > Limnephilidae > Halesus > Halesus radiatus. The sequence continues at coordinate 68,187 of JAHDVE020006698.1, forward strand.
TTGGATTTGTTCCCGAAGTATTCGGAATACCCAAGTCGTATCGAGCTCGGGTAATTATGGAAACAATTGAAATCCACAAAAACCCCATTAATATTAACAGGGACAACGGGGCTAGGTTTAATAGTTCATGGTATCCGGTACTTGATGGGTACACAAAAACTCAACGCCTAAAACCACATTAAGTATACTAACAATAATAATTCTTATTATATTGAAATACCGGTCCTAAGAGGGTTAACGCGCGCAACATAGTACCATTTCTACATACATAAATACACACTACATCACAGTTTATACATCTGCCCTGATGATGGACACTGTAATGCTATCCGAAACGTTGGCTACAGGAGGAGGAAGCGCCACATGGCATAATATCTCAAAAACATTTGAGAAAAAAAAATACTTTTGGTCGTGAAAACATATCTGACAATGTTTTAATTAAACAATAATATCTTATCTCAAGTATTATATGTAATTATAATGTTACATTTCATAGGCTTCTAGTGTAGAGTCAATCCGCGTTTATAAGATCTTCAGCTATGGAATAGTTCATATTTTCCTTGCTCAATAAATACACCTACTAACTAACCAAATTTATTTTCAGGTTCCATATTTAAAAATAAAATTATAAACTCTTACACACTTACACATAGGTAAAGACAGGGGTATCGTAATAGTATGAGTGAGGATCTTATAATTGTGCATTCACTCTACCATAATAATTATTGATTGTCTTTTTGTTTATTATTTTTATTGTTATTCCTCTCCTATCGGAGGTTAGATAGCACAAAGAGCATAAAATATTTATATAGAATATGCATTTCTACTCGCATATATAAACTCCATGGCAGAGTGGTAAGATCCTTGGCTCTGGGCCCAGCGGTCGCAGGTGTAAATAAATATTGTTACAATTTATTTGAGTGTTTTCTCATTAGAATTTACATATTTTAAAATGTTGTATGTAAGAAATGGAAAATTTGAACAGCATTATCCTGGTGGGAGGCCACATTTTGAGTCAAAACATTGCTAGAAATTAGGTAAACTATGTTTATCAACCAGATCTGAACATTGCAGAAGATACTTATCAACCATCCTCTCCATATCTCCTTTCCTGCCCTACAACACTGCCCAAATTAGGGGTGTCATAGCCACATGGGCTCCAGACAGCTGGGATTCTTGATAAAATAAATAATACATGGTCTACGAGGGTGACACCACGCGTCGCCACCCAGGTTGCCACAAATCCTAACTGTCCTTGTACGATGCAGCAATGTTAGATGTGTCAACTACAGCAAAACCATTCTCCCTCTGCTGATAATTCTTTTCTATTCAATTTAACCTAGAAAAAACAGTTTTATGGTAGATTGACTGACGATTAACCCGTAAAGGTTTTGGGATGATCCGAGAAACATTCAACAGGTACAATAAATGAAAAGCGGATAATTTTAAAAATAATATTTTATATTAATGTTTATTATACAATAATTATTACAATAATAATATATAATAATTAACAATGACTTGCTCCTTTCCTCATTTCACCGGATTAACAGTTTTCAGCTGAGTAATATGTATTAAGGGTTCGAGTGGAGACAACGACAGAAGAAATTATTTTATAATTTAGAATCAACGGAAATCACCATTTAAACTTCTCGTAACAAAGTTCCCACATTACTTTGCATTGCAACTATTAGATTATAATTACAACTCGTACCAGACTTGTAATATTAGCTTGAAATTTCAACAAGGAATTTTGATTGAATATAACAAGAACTTGCGTAATAAACTATGGAACTTGAATGTCTAACTCGCTGTAATAAAAGTGGAACCACTATTAAAAACTATTTTCAAATTCCAAGGAGTGAAACATACAAGAACATAAATATGTTGAAAACAAAAATATCTATCGATATAATATTATGAAAGGCACTATGTATTTCAAGTATTTTATTTCACAAGCATATCTTTTTTAATAATTGATTTATTTTTACAATGTTTAGAATATGTTTTCAAAGAACACGTTGGATTGATGTTAATTTTCGACAGACAACAATGTTTACATTATTTTTAATGTCATTCAAACAAATCATTATTATGACACTTTTCGTTTTGATAAAAAGATTTATTTTTAAACATGATGATTAAACTGCATACATATTTTTCTACAAGTATTTCATATGAAATAATGGCTATGTAAAAAAAATATATTCATTTTGCAATATTGATCAAATAAAATTAGTTTAAATCATTATAACATTTTTAACCAGCTATTGATTTTATACTTAAATTAAACTGATTTTATTTTGTTAATTCTGTTCAAAATATGAAGCTCTTTAAACACCAAACGTATCTATTTCATTTACATATAATATAATTGTTTTTTATTGAAATAAATATTTATAAGAATGTACTATTTGTTACTGCCTTGTAAATACTTAATTCATATAAATTAAATTAATTTGACATGGCAACAATATGGCGATTTGCAATTCAGTACGCCTAAATGAAAATATGAATTTTTCTTCAATTAGATAAAAAGTTTAATTTGGAAATTAAACCAGGTTTGCACGTAAACGATTATTATTAATGCAAAAAAAAACTTTTAAAATAGTACCTACAACAAATTCATCAATCCTTTTTGTATGGTAAAAAAATATTATATATAAGAAAGAATAATTTTTTAACATTTGATTCTGAGATAAAACACAGGAATGTGGGCTGCCATGTTCTCGTTGTATCTAAATCATTTTATAAGACGATTGTCTTGTAAAAGAACTACAATACTAAATAAACAGTAATTGCGGTGATCACTCCCCGACCCAACTATTCCACCCTGCTATGATAGACTTATAAATAGTTCTGCAAACGATAGTTTTGTTACAACACATACATCTTAAATACATCTTTGAATATTAAAAAGATCAACACATTTCACAATTGTGAAAATTTTTGTGATGAGTCGTAACTTTAGTCCCGTTTGCAGTCCTATATAATAAAACCCAATTTAAGCCTATTTTTCAAATGCGAAATTGTGATTCCCGATCTAGTTAAAATAATATTTTCTTGGCACAATATTAACAACCAGATTCTGTTTGTAATAAAGGCATATTAATAAGATCAGTAGAAGATTTCCACATAAGAATGAATGCAGTATTATTATTGGACTATACTCTCGAGGCAGTTGAATGGTAAGTCGGGTAGTGGGGGAGCGAGTGTTGGAGGATGGAACACTAAACACATCCTCAGCAAGTCAAGTACATATTTCCAAACGTAATGGAAAAGAAAAAGAAAGGCACATTGTGACACTCGTCCGTCCTCCATCGACTAAATTAAAGATATGTGTACATGAACAGAGTACGTGAGTCTTCTTAGTAGGTATTTACACGGTATAAACATTAAAAGTACCAAAATTATAATAATATAATAATTACAAAGGCAAGTTCAATAAATAAATACAATTTAGAGAAAGGGAATCGGAAAGGGTTATACATTATAGTACATACATAATACACACAGTACTTGCTTGGATATCTCCAAACCACATAATATGACTTAGCTTTAACCAAAATATACATTCATTGGCCAGAGTACGGGCCACTGGGCAAAGTATGACGGACTCTAGCAAGTAAATAATAAACTTTTAAAAATTAAGATCATTTTTTTCAATTTATCAGGTATTCTTTGTCTATATTATCATAATCCCACTCCTCAGTCTCAATAAACTGTCCTATCCTCGCCGCTACTTGTTAGTAATCTTCTTCTCTCCATTCTCTCTCGGAGAGCAGACGCAAACTAAAGCGGACCTTACCGCCTGCTGTACAGTCGGTGCACGTCACCGCATGTCATGTGGACTGCCAAAGCCAAAACTATCAATATCTGATACATACAGATTTAAAGAGATAAAAACCCATTCAACAAAGCACAATAATTAAACATCAGCATCTCTCTTCCGATAGAGCATACTGAATTAGATAAAATATATGTTGTTTTAATCTTTATATACACAAACATTTGAACAAAACTGAAAAAACATTGAATAAACTTGAAATAGAAACGTACCTGAATTAGGCTGTGGTTAGGGTATTTCAATCTCCCTTCATTCTCGACCCAGAATAGGAATTGAGAATCAACGTTTAACAGAGACAAATCAAAAATTAAAAATTGCAATAATCGATGATGAAATGTAACAGAGGTTGAAACAAGTAAACCTAAAAGGCCACAAAAACAATATTTCTGACATGATAATAACAATATTCAGGTATTCTTTTTCATATTATGTTCAAACTATTGGAAGTTTAATGAATGGTTGTTTAAAAAATTGCAATAATCGATGGATGAAATGTAACAGAGGTTGAAACAAGTAAACCTAAAAGGCCACAAAAACAATATTTCTGACATGATAATAACAATATTCAGGTATTCTTTTTCATATTATGTTCAAACTATTGGAAGTTTAATGAATGGTTGTTTAAAAAATTAACAATATTTTAATTTTGTCATCATTTTTAGCGGAACTCCCAACGTTCAGAGAATTGCACCTTTAATATAGAGAAACTTACACAACAATGATTTCCCCTTTTAGGACAACATTTATGGTATACGAACACGAATAGGTACCTGTCGGTACCTGCAGGTCATATTATTTAAATAAACGGAAAAGGCTGAAAGTATTGTGTAGTATTTGTATCGGCTATATTAAGCAATTCTAGGAATGACAACGGCCATACTAAAATTATAATTTAATTGCAGAAAAAAAAAAAAATCATAAAGGCCTGTACGCAAAACAGTTTGCAGTCCACATGACATGAGAATTGGCAAGACCCTCTTTAAAAAAGAATACAAGATGACATTTTTTACAACAGAATAAATCAAATGAAAAAAAACAGACTGTTAATGGAAATAAAAAGTTGTTTTTTTTTTTTTTCATCATTGAAGATAATATTAACAACTCTCAGAATGAAACACGAAACCTTAAATATTATCTTCAATAATTAAAAATATATTACAATGAGGTTTATAAGCTTCAATAAGTTATTCCAAAAAATGTAAAAACTCGTATATAACTTTTAATTTAGAATTTGACAATAAAAAAGGAAAGTGTTAAAATCATTTTGACTGTCGTAGTGTAACTTTTTTGATGGAATAATGTTTCATAATTTAAAAGTAAACAGATTCCTAATAATAACTATGATTTCCTTCCCAGCATTCAACTTGCCAACATATCCAGTGTTAATCTCAACGTTGGTATTAAAAACTAAAATACTAATTATTGTGTACATATTTTTTATAAAAAGTCAATCATAATAATTGATAAAATTGTTTATGCTCTTCCACTACACTCTGTAATAATATATATTATATACAGTAAAATAGCGGCGGCTAGCTGCACTGTACAATTAAATTAAATACAAAAAAGAAGTCGCCGCTTTAAATAAGACAGTATCTCGCACTAGGTCAATGTTTCTTGTGGAGCACCAAAAACACTAACTATGTATTAGATAATTTGAAAACCTATGAATCCTTGGCTCTACGCCGCACACGCTCCACACGGGAGACTGCTCATATCACAGTTGGTTCACACCTCACACCACGTAGACAGGCGGCCAGTCCTCGGTTCTCACGTGGTAGTGTTTCCCTCGCGTCGATGGTTTCCAGGTATAGGTTCTTTCCATATCCACGATGATTATCATCAGAAGGAGCGAGCACCAAAAGAATTCAGCTCAAGAGGACCGCACACTATCTTTTTATATCGGCCATCATGGAAGCTTGCCGTTCATCATCTACAGGGGGCCAGGAGCACTTCCAGCCAGCAGGGGCAAGCCGTGACTTCCTGCCGAGAGTATTTGGGGCCCCAGCCTTTGGCGAATGATATCCGTACAGAGTTGGGGTCGACGGGGCCGGTGGGCATCGGTCCGTAGTGGCTCCAATGCGGAGGGGGACGGCTGGAAGCGCGGGCGGGATCAAAGATGCAGAGACAATGGCCCGGGGGTACCCGATACACGAGAAGGCTGCGGGTCTCGGTATCGTCCAGGGTCGGAGAGTTGACGAAGACGGGGTATTGAGAGCGGTTGTAGACCCAAACCCCGTCGGCTTCCATGCTGAGGGTGACGCCGAGGCCTATCTTGGCGCGGGTGCGCAGGACGGGCTCGGGGCTGCTGGAGGCGCCTGCCGCCAGCTGCTGCAGGGAGAGGCCGTCGGGCGCCTTGTCGGGCGGAGCGCCGTACACGTTGAGGGCGGCGCCCTCCACAGGCTGCAGGCACCCCACGCGCGCGCCCAACTCCCAGTACGCCAGGCGGCACCACGCCACGCCTTCCAGCCTATCTGCAGACAACAACATAACACACATTAGTAATCGATCGACACAATAAAACAATAAACAGTTTTTAAAACATTAGACTCCCTTATTTTAGCAAAAATAGAACTTTGGGTAGTACAAGAACAAGGTAGTAATAAAAAAGTAAGCTGATACTCCCATTGCGATTTCTTGATTACTCGAAAACTTGTAAATATCTTATTTGACGGAAAATGATAATTAATTTTAATTTCGGTGTAAAGGTCTATTCGCATCTACCAGCACCGCGCAGTGCAGAACAGTACAGTACAGAACAGGCACGACAACATTAGCTGCCTACATTATCTATAAACACATTCATATTACAGCGTACGTAAGCGTAACGTATCCGCGCATGTACTTGTACAGGCCAGCACCGGCCGAGATTGACGGCTAGAATATTTTGACAGTGCTGGTGGACTGCTGGTGACTTCTGCGCCTGCGCAGTTAGTATGAACACATTTTCACCATTAGCACCGCCATCTTGGCATTGCCGTCAATTGGCGTTAATATACGCAAATATTGTTAAAACTAGGAATGTGGACAACGAAAAATTGATTAAATTGGTCAGGGAATATAGGTTAAAAAATCCTCGAACATATTGTGGCGGACGCTAACGCGCAGCTGACAGTTCAACCGACAGCCGTACTCGCGCCTGTGCTGTGTCTGTACTGTACTGTTCTACTCTGCGTAGCGCTGATAGATGTGAATAGACTTTTAACAGAAGTTTTATTATGCAATAGGTACCGAAGTCTTTCCCCTTAAATTGTTAAGATTTATCTGGTCGTGCTGGGTTTATTATTGATCTATTTGCATCACACATTACTATTTGCATCACACATTACTATTTGCATCACACATTACTATTTGCATCACACATTACTATTTGCATCACACATTACTATTTGCATCACACATTACTATTTTAATATATACTCACGCATGCAAAGAAAGAGAACATAAACTTTCCCAATTTAGGAAATTTCCCTAAAATTAGAACTCCAAAATTTGGAAGTCGGTATTTAATAAGTTATTAATTTAAAAATGAAAGTAAGTAAAATATAAATAGTTACATCTTTTTTTTCATTTTCATTTTAAATTTGGACTCTGACCGCATTTTGTACTCAAATGTTTCCGTGATTATAAACACGTGGCTTTGGTGAAATAATTCATCATAATGTTATGTGCACTGAATTTAATTCAGTCGTGTTAGATTATATCCATTACCTGATAACATTATCCAAAATCATTAAAGTAATCTATTTTCAAAGATGACTTCATAGCCAGTAGGCAAGTAGGTGAATTAATATTATTAATATAAATAAATAAAAATACGCCGGTTATTGTGTTCACACTTCGCATGTGCTTTTGAGCACAATAAGCGGCCATTCTTTAATTCATTTTAACCCATTTTTATTAAATGATAAGCCGATTACTGCCGGTTACATTTCGCAAGTGCCTTCGTATACGGTAAGCGGCGATTCTGTTAAAAGGTATTTACCCATTTTTTTAAATTCTATGTCATACGTGAGAATTGTCAAAATCAGATATTAGCGAAAGTACGCTATAAGCATGAGTTATAAAAACATAAGACGGGTCTTGTGTTACATTCTGCAGGCGTAAATTAACTAACTAACTAACCATCACACCGTTTCCCCGCAGGGGTAGGCAGAGAGGACGGACCGCCAAACAACTCGATCTTGGCATAAACTTCTTGCTTCATTGACATTCATACATCGTCTCATAGATTCTCTTCTGTTATTCCGACTTCTGACATGGCCCGATTCAAGTATTTGATTAACTTGATCGAGCCATGTCTTCCTCGGACGTCCCCGGCTTCGTCGTGTTGAAATAAAACTTTGAAGGTGCTATTGACCACTATAAACGGCGATTCTAATAAACATTTGAATGCATTTTGATTATATTACACACGTGGGAAATACCAAAATCAAGTGAAAGCGAAAGTACGTAATAAACTTGAGTTATCGGTTCATAGAATCGTGCGTTAACCCAGGGAATAAAATGAGAAAAATATATAGTAAACAGAAAAGCTGTCCGGAGACGCGAGCGTTATCGCACTATCTGGGTACACACCGGCTGATAACAGAGAGGGACAGGTAGCTGACGTTTGACAGATAACGGCAGAGATAACGGCTTGAATAACACTGAAGGCCGCCGGTTTGAGGTCGCGACAAAAACTTAATTCACAGAAATAATACAAATACGTAAGAAGATTAACAAATATACAATTGACCATGCTTCATATTTTGCAGTTAAATATTACTTGCGAAAAATTATTACAAAAAAATCTATGATAACATTAATAAAAATTAATGCTCAGAGAAGAAAACGGTACCATTCATAAGTTCAAGTCTTGTCCATGAATTTTTCTCCTGACCGATGCGTTCTACTTTTCTTAATTAGCACCCCTCATCGGAAGATGCAAGCCACCTAAAGAGGAACTAAAGATCTATTAGTTGCATTTTTATTCCTAATATCTAAAGTAACACCCGTCATTGGAAGAGGCAGGCCACCTAAAGAGGAACGAAAGAACTATTAGTTGCATTGTTATTCCTAATATCTAAAGTAACACCCGTCATTAGAAGAGGCAGGCCACCTAAAGAGGAACGAAAGAACTATTAGTTGCATTGTTATTCCTAATATCTAAAGTAACACCCGTCATTGGAAGAGGCAGGCCACCTAAAGAGGAACGAAAAGAACTATTAGTTGCATTGTTATTCCTAATATCTAAAGTAACACCCGTCATTGGAAGAGGCAGGCCACCTAAAGAGGAACGAAAGAACTATCAGTTGCATTGTTGGACCTAATATCTAGAGTAGCACCTCTCATTGGAAGAGGCAGGCCACGTAAAGAGGAACGAAAGAACTATTAGTTGCATTGTTAGTCCTAATACCTAAAGTAACACCCGTCATTGGAAGAGGCAGGCCACGTAAAGAGGAACGAAAGAACTATTAGTTGCATTGTTAGTCCTAATACCTAAAGTAACACCCGTCATTGGAAGAGGCAGGCCACGTAAAGAGGAACGAAAGAACTATCAGTTGCATTGTTGGACCTAATATCTAGAGTAGCACCTCTCATTGGAAGAGGCGGGCCACCTAAAGAGGAACGAAAGAACTATCAGTTGCATTGTTGGACCTAATATCTAGAGTAGCACCTCTCATTGGAAGAGGCAGGCCACGTAAAGAGGAACGAAAGAACTATTAGTTGCATTGTTAGTCCTAATACCTAAAGTAACACCCGTCATTGGAAGAGGCAGGCCACGTAAAGAGGAACGAAAGAACTATCAGTTGCATTGTTGGACCTAATATCTAGAGTAGCACCTCTCATTGGAAGAGGCAGGCCACCTAAAGAGGAACGAAAGAACTATTAGTTGCATTGTTAGTCCTTATACCTAAAGTAACACCCGTCATTGGAAGAGGCAGGCCACGTAAAGAGGAACGAAAGAACTATGAGTTGCATTGTTGGACCTAATATCTAGAGTAGCACCTCTCATTGGAAGAGGCAGGCCACGTAAAGAGGAACGAAAGAACTATCAGTTGCATTGTTGGACCTAATATCTAGAGTAGCACCTCTCATTGGAAGAGGCAGGCCACCTAAAGAGGAACGAAAGAACTATTAGTTGCATTGTTAGTCCTAATACCTAAAGTAACACCCCGACTGCAAATACGAGTATAATTCACAATCCTCAGCAATAAAAGGAAATGAATAATAAAAAATTAAAAATAATAATCTTCTCTTGAAACACCCATTTCCGGATATCATCAAGTAGTATACTTATAAAGATAAAAACAATGTTTTCGTTTTTTTTAATGAACTTAAAATTTTATACGCTTGACGAAAAGCGTACCAAAATTTGTGTCGAGTTATTATTCAGTACAATATAATAATTACGATTATCTGTAATAATTTTAGATTCATAAACGATTATTAAATTAAAATTCGACAACCACCGTAAATAATAGATTCGACTTAAATAATATCGCTGTTATCTGTTGCCCATTATGACGTAATGTCGTATAAGTATATATAACATGTATAGGTACTATAATATATTGTATCGTCAGTCCGTCAGGTTATTATCTGAATTGATAACAGAACGTGTCGTAAATACGCGCAGAATTGGGTCACAAGTTCAATGGTGGCGCCATCCACGGCCGAATAAGCTATTATTGCTATTGTGAACTCGGGAATTGAATGAGTTTCTAATAAATTAGGTACCGGATCGTTAAATCTGCCAAAAAATAAGTAACTACTGCACAAGTAGTTTTGGATTTACGGAAAATTAGGAGAGTACTGTGATTTGGCGTTAAGTGGTGTCATACAGCGGGATTTATATGACCTACCGTCAACCCTTTCATTACGAAATACTAATTTCCGGAAATTTGTTTTTGATATTGTTAAAATGTGCTCTAACAGAAGGGTTAATGCTGCGAAAGAAATATTGAGAGAATGCAGTGATTGGTGTAAATAGTTGTCATCCGGTAAATTTCCAACGGTTTCCGAAAAAAAAATTGGTAATATTCACCTATACATTTTATTTGTGTAAAGTTATGCTGTTGTGAATTCTTGCTTGTCGTTAGGGTGCCATAATTGATTTGACAGCGAAAGTAACTATCTCCAAATAAAGATACATTCATTTGAATATTTAGATTTCATTCCAAACGTTTATTTTTTCAAAATATATCTAAATCATAAAGTTCTTAAGTAGGTACCTACTCGTGTTTTCCATTTTGAAAATATTCTACCCAAAAAAACCTTCTTCTTTTGAATATGCAATCTGTGGCTAACCAGAGTGTTATATCTATGGGCTAACATAAATAAAACATGGCGGGCTCAATGTTTTTCATACTAATTTTAAAACGTTATAGCAACAGTTTTATATATTGGATTTAATTCAAACTACTTTCTAAACCTTCCCGGCACTAATAAAAACAAACTGTGCTATTTTAAGCGAAACCGGTCCAGTGATTTTCGAGAGAACAAACAAACTTACAAACTTAAACTGATTTTTATATATATAGATTTATTCTCAAAAGTATTCAAGAAAATCAAAACATTAACCCCTCACTAACTATGGGAGTCGTGTAACATTGATAATAATAATAATAATAATAATAATAATATCTTCATTGTAATTAAATTTAAGTATAACTAAAAGACATGTATAATATAATAATATAATAATGTAAGTGTACAGTGTACAGATGTACCTATACATTATATACTAATATAATTACATGACTGCATTTGTGCTAACATGGTTTTTGTAACGTAATATGCATTGGAAATCCGTTTAGTAATATATAGATATAGTTAGTAATAGTATAGTTGCGACAATTAATTTCCCATTTCACGAAAAAAGAGATTCCAAATATAAATCAAGACATCTTTGATTGTATGGTTGAAATTTGAAGATGACATAATGGAAGTGAATTAAAAAAAAACTGTCAAACTTTGGGAATACCTAATCATTATTATCGAAGAAAATTATCAAGACTCGTGAGACCTTCACCCAACAGTGGAAAGACAACTTCGCCGATGATGTCATTGCTATTCACCAATACAATTCTGATAAAAATAATATTTGAATAATTTTACTATAAAACGAGTCGCTAAAAAATATCAACGTAATTTGGGCGGTAATAATTCCATCCCAAAATGTCAGATTCATTCAAGAGTTGGCGCGTTACATTCGCTCGCGGCGGGGACTGTATTTCTCCATCTTCATATTATATTATATTACATTGTATTCTCATTATTCAGGTGATAAGTAGTATCAAATCAAATAAAAATACTAATTGTTCCATAACTTGTAGTGGCTGTCGCAAAAGCAGGGATGTCCACATACCATTGAAGAAAAATGAGTATATTTTTCAGGGGAAGATACGTGCTCACAGATGGCGCTAATTCAAATATTTTATATAAAAACTATTTTAGTACTTGATGTTTTAAATATTGAGATGAATTGTTTGTTGGCGGGTTTACATACGAAATATGAAATAGAATAAATTGTTATTGTAAGTTTAAAACTAAAGTCCTCCAAGAAACTTATAAATATACTGTATGTATTTTTGTATTTTTATAAGTTTCTTGGAGGACTTGAGCTTTAAATCTACAGTAATTATTTATTCCATTTCTGCGGAATATTTTAATTTCTTACTTTCCTAACACGAACATTTTCTTATGGCTCTCGGAAAATACTCAACCAACTATTACGCCAATTCCTGTGTCATATTTTGGTTCGACTGCAGTCGCCGGTTATTAGAATTATAGTATTTTTGATGCTATTTACTCCAAAAAGCGTCCAAGTTATACATTATAGAACCAAAAACATTATGATATGGTATTATAGACAAAATCCAGATTTAGCATCCATTTTGTATAAAAATTTAGTAATTACGATTTTTTTTCTTTTCTGAAGACAAACATTCCGTCGTTACAAATAACCTAAAAATATTTAAAAAATCTCCTACTACCATCACATTAAGCGGAAGATGTTGCTGGTGTCGTGATGGAGGACTTAGCCATCCGAGGAATTGAGCTCACGACGCCTGGGTGAGTGAGACACGGACCCGATGCCAACTCAGCCACTGACGGGTCAAATTATATTTTAAAGACTGCTTGTTGCCGGTTATTAGCATCACATTATTTTAGATGCAATTCTAAAATGCGTCCTAAACATTGCAGAAAATAAAATATTCCAATACGATTTTACGAACAATCAGTTTTAGTATTTCATCCTATAAGCTGTTATAACGAAAAGCGAAACCCTGTGTCCAGCACATATAATGTTATTATAAAAGTATCTATATGTACACAGTGTGTACTGGACGCGTATTGGTTAGTGTCATCGTTGTGTGAGTGCAGCGCCAGGCGCCGGCCCATGGGCGCCAGTCGGCTGGGGCCCGGGGGGCGACGAGGAAGGGCAAGGGGGACTGCGAGCGGCGGGGGGATGGGGGGCCGGGGGGCGCCGCATGCCGCGACGACGGCGGACTAACCGACCGGCCGACCCACACACAGCCCGAGTGGAGTTTAGTAGTAACGACTACTTAACTAACAGCAGCTAGTCTGGGAGCGGACGAGCGAGACTGGAGGATGGACGAGGACAATAAGTAGAAAATGCATTTCGTGGACAATGCTAATTATTCGATCCATGCATGGAACAAAATAGTAAGAACCTTTATTGGAACCAAGTACACATTATAACAAAATTGAGGTAGTAGGTAGGTACTTCCTACTTAGATTTCCCATGTTTTCGATTTTAAAGTGTATTAAACAAAAGCAAGAAACATACTTAGATGTTTTCGACAGACATATTATTTCGAGGAAAATCAGCAGGGAAACGGTGGAAAATTGTTCGGAGATAAAATAATTTGAGTACAATAAAAGGTAGAGGTAGAGAATGCAAGGAATTACAAATATGTATAATAAAAAGAGCAATGTGGGTACCTACTTTATATAAGCAACAACATTTTCTATAATGAAAGTATCTACCTGCGTTATTTCCAATATCCTTACATTCTATCGCAAAAAATATATGGATTTTAAAAATCTTTTTTAAAGGCACTTTTTTCGTCTCGCTCATTATGACATGTGATTCAAATGCACTTTCAAAGGGAGATTTTATATATTATTTAGTTGCTGGGGAGGTAGGTACCTGACTACAATGCTTTTGTAATAATATCTCATGATATATCTATATCTCGGGATGGAATAATTATTGTGAATCCAATAAGATTCGTGAATAATTTATCATTTAATTTGAGTTCATACAACGCGAATAGTGGCACGCTAAAAACTTGATAGCCAACGTAATTCTGACGTCAATGCGATATATATTTTTATTGCATGTCTTGACGCCGATCGGCGGCGAATCTCATAGGGGTACTTCAAAGAGAAGCAAGAAGGAAACGGTAATGAATGAAGGAGTATTTAACATTTTATTTGTGTCACATTTTCCGAATGGGAGTTGATTGATATGGCGGATCCGGCTCGAAGGACCAAATTTTTGCGAAAGAGAAATTGGCAAGTTAAAATAGAAATTATTAACATGTTTTAAACCTGTTGAAGGAACATTTTATAATGTGATCACCATATAAGTCCAACTAGCCTACAGCCAGTGGGAATATGGCATCCCCAATGTGGGTATGTTGTGAGACTGAGGGAAGTGAGGGGGGAAGAAGATAGAAAGAGGAAGGTCGGAAATAACCTAACTAATCAGAACCGATCACTAAATACGGCTAGTGACATTTGTAATAACGTTTCGTTTCTCAGTGGTAGTCTTTCACCAGGTCGACACAGAAAAAATAGCTCAAATAAATAAGGAAGTACATAACTACATATATTATTATAAAAACAATATTTCTACTAGTCAGCATGAATAATGTATATTAATCTATACCTGTCACACTAATTATTAATACTAGACGATTTTCCAAGTAGCAGACGATAAAACTATCTTTACTTTGATAGAGGCATCTTTATTTTTACATCCAAATAGTCACCCAATTTCTGATGAGATTTTTTTTCGAGTCATTCACATTTCTAAGTGACATTGATCTAGAAATTATCAGAAACCAATATTATTTCTATGCCATTGGTGAATCACTAACTTACTGAACAGATTCTCAGCTCACCGTCTGGGATGTTATGCTATTTATCCAAATTACACACAAAATAAAAAAATAAAAAATATTATGTCATTTGCAAGTAGAATTTAAAGAGTTTAATTGTGTGACAATTTTTTCCACAGATATTGCTAATAAAAATCTACAATTCAAACTCTTAGTAAGACTATTATATTCTATTTTAATTTATTGACTAATAACTCTAACAAAGAGCAACGGTTATTGTAATCAATTGAGTTATTACCCTAATAAGCGACGATAACCTTTTTTGCAAAATATGAGTACCTACCTAAACAGGGTACATAGGACTCATTGTGTGACGTTGATACTGATCTCTGCAAGCGGTCAAAATATGAGCGAACTATTTTATGATACCATAGATAGTATCAACAATAACTAAAGTGGCGAAGCCTCCAACTGCTTAGATAAGTATGTCGATTTTTAAGTATTGTAAATTTTACAGGATGATTGCTAGAAAGTGGTGGCAACATTGGTTCTTGCATCATCTACATTAATTTGTAGGTGAAGTGGACAGATTGAAGACATGCTAGACGGAGGCGGCAGAAGCGGATGGAAACCATTTAACATTACCACGGGCAGCGGGAGAAAGAGACAAATAATTGATTGCATTGCCACAAAACTCACCCACACATATATGGGTACAACACACACCCATAATAATAATACATATTTGTAGCTTAGTTTTAATGAAAATCACCTCAAGTGTTCCAAATTGACATGTTTTAAAAAATTCATCAATGACAATTAAAAATACATACATAAAATATTACCTACACAAGAAAATATCTAATTTTAAAAAAATTATCCGTCGAAAACTAAAATGGACACATGAACTGGATGAACCGTAAAGCAGAAAGCCGTACGTTGAAACTGTGAAAACTCTCAAACGGTGAGCTATGGCTTCGTGAAATTTACACAACATATTCTGGCTGAAATTTCGACTTGAACGCAACTACTTTCAACTAGCATCGCCATTTCCGTCATGAATTATGGAGTATTAAAAAAAAAAATTAAAATTAAAAAAAAAAGAAGTGATATTTTAAGAAAAAAGATTACGAAAAAAAACAGTACATAATGTACATCAGAATAATTTGGCATACCTATTATTTGTTTTTTATTCATTTATTTTTTTTATTTAAGGAGAAAATAGAGATACAGACAGTAATATCAAAACAAAATATACAATATCTTGAGAACTCGATTGCATCCTACCTAGCTAGCTACTTCTCACTAATTTAATGTTCATAAGAATATTTAAAATTAGTTTTCTCAAATAACTTTTTGCGTTCAGCGATTATTGAAGACCAGTGTAGAGTTGTAGACTATTACGGATTTTTCAAAATATTGTGTGGATTTTATTATTGAAAACATGAAAATAAAACGCGACATGTTTACCGAAACAACAAAATTGATGGCATCAAACTGCCAGACAATTCAGAGAGCTGCGAGGAGATAATAATAAAATTACCGCAAATCACGACGAAGAAAAGAGACGCAATTATCGAGACGTCATTAAATCACACGCGTGGGAAAGAGGAAAATATATTTTTGATTATTTTACCCTAATAACGATAAGAATGAGACGGCATCATTTTAAACCATCACATTTCAATGAGAGGAAGAGAGACCGATACACAACGGCATTCCATTATCAAAGATGCACAATGCAAGTAAAAATAGTGCTATCCTTTAACAATGAGTAAAAATGTTCAAAGTATTTACGCTTCAATGAAAATTTTGAAAATGGAAACGAAGTTTGTATTTCTTTGGTGGGGCTAATCATGTGGTCTAGTGAGAATCAAATAAGTAGAGTGAATTGAAAGAGTAGAAAAGTAAAAATTATTTTTATGACAATGCAAATTTGAAAAAGGATTTTTTTTACTAGATAGCGCTAATCACATGATGCAGTGGGAATAAAGAGTAGCAGTTGTACTACAGAGTAACGAAATTGTTTACATGACAATGAAAATTTAAAAAATGGGAAAGATTCGTTTTTACTCGGTGGCGCTAATCACGTGGTATAGTGGAAAAAAGTGTGTAGGTACCAATGAATACCATTCAACGAGTAGAAAAGTTCAAATTGTTTGTAAGAAAATTCAAATTCTAAGATGAGAATGAATGTTTTTTTTCTCGGTCACGTGACCCCCTGTCGACAGAATGTGACGAGATTATTATTTTGGCGCCATTCACAAATCCGCGATGGCGGCCAAGAGGAGTTGTTGTCGCCGCGTCGCAGAGATGTCGCGACCGGCGAACAAACAAACAAACATAACAATGATGACATTTCTAAAATCAGACGAAAACAAGACAAACAACTTCACAAGATGGAAGCGTATACCTAATTATTCTATATCTCTTGGGAATATATTACAAAGAATAATTTTCAGTACAGCTTGGCCATAATATATTGTAGACGTTTAATCAATTGGAACTATACGATGGCAAAACCAAGGTTTTTAATGTTTTCAAGCGTTGTTTATCAGAATTTCGAGCGAGGAAGCATGTGTCTAACTTAGAACATGTTTACAAATGATTTATGAAAAATAAATGCAGATTTATGCCGATTTTTAAACAATTATAACCATGCACATTCAGATTTGAGGTTACGTCTCACATTAGAGTTTGATCGTTTATTATTTGTAAAGAAATTGGAAATAACATCCACAGGAAAAACATAATACAGAATGGTCCACGTGCATATTTTTTTACTTTAACCAAACGGCATTCAGAAATTATTAGTACTTATCGAAAGGAGATGATTCTAAAACAATTTCATGTTAAAACTTTTCGTATTATTGTTTAACGCTTTGTAAGGATGATAATTTCACGGAAAGGTGATTTTTATGTATTTCTGAAATATATGCATCAAAATAGACATTTTTAGTTGGTATTAAATCAAAATAAATCAAAATTCACAGAATAAAATTATAAATGAAAAAGAAAACGTAAAAAAATTGAGTTATGTCGTTTTTCCTTTGGACGTTAACGTTTGTTTACAGTAAACTGTCAAACTCAAATCTAAAATATAAATTGTTTCCAAATCGACATCAATCTACAAAGATATTGTTTAAATAAGTGCAAACTTGATATTTGCAAACCGCACTATGATGTACCATTTCAACAGTTCAAAATTCTGCTAAACAGTCCTGAAATACTCAGTAAATCACTTACCGCGTTCCAATGTGTATTGATTTATTCATTTAAAATAAATTGTAAAATTGAATAAATAAATATATTAAAAATTAGGTTCAGAATAATACTTCTGCGCGCATTTCTGACAATCTTCAAAGACAAAAATAGTAGCTTGGTGTTGCCATACTGATGAGAATTATTGGTTCCATTTGATTTAATCTCTCGATTATTTTTCCGCACTGTAACTCACGCGAGCGGCCGATGGAAGAACTAAAGACGCCACGATGTTTGTTATTCAATCAGTGTCTAAAATCTAAAGTAAAATTTGGCGGGCGGTGGAAGTGTTGCCATAGAACGCAGGGGAATCGGACGAAAAATGAAAATAATATAACCCATTGATTGTAATGGCGGCCACGTCTGTTTGGAGCTGACCTATATTCACACACATTGCGCCGTCCCAAGTCGGCTATGCTCGTAAAATTAATGACGGAAAAGCGATTGGACACAGTTAATAGCATAATTGAAATGAAAACAACAATGTTCACATAAATAAACAACTAAAAGAGAAGATTCTGAGAAAATTGGTTAGCGTAGTCATTTTCAAAAACAGTTCCGACAGTTAAAGAAAATTAATAAAGTTTCCGGGTTAGTAAATAATTATAATTGGAGATATAGACAAGTACCTACCCTACAGATATACGAGTATATACACATCACTATTGCATCTTCGAGTTACGCCGATTTTTAAGCGATTATAGTACATTCAGATGTGAGGTTATGTTTGACTCCCGAGTTT
Source organism: Halesus radiatus (assembly GCA_022606495.2). Taxonomy (NCBI): domain Eukaryota; kingdom Metazoa; phylum Arthropoda; class Insecta; order Trichoptera; family Limnephilidae; genus Halesus; species Halesus radiatus. The sequence continues at coordinate 87,115 of JAHDVE020006698.1, forward strand.
GACGGGAAAACTTTATATTTTAGCAGTTTTTTAGCGCCTCTTTCACACAGGTACAAATTTTATTTTGATTGAACATCAAATAAACGGTTTCTTTGATTATAACAAAAAAACCACTGTATGCAATTATCTCGCACTAACTTTAAATATAAAATTACCTTAGAATATGAAGTCGATTAGAACAGGTTTGAATCTCATACCTGTTCTTTTGTGATAATACATAATCTTTGAATGAGGGGGTGGAAGGGGGGGGGGGTAATTTCGTCTAAATTTGATAGATATTTTGTAATACCTTAAAAAATATTAACGGGATAGATTTTTTTGAAATTCTGATCGTTTACTGGATAGTTTTTCTAGGATTACCTAAATAAATTATAGAGTGATGTGAGAAAACAGCTTAGATATCGCACAAAACTCTAGTTTGGGGTAAGTCTACTCCCCTCTTAGGAGCGAGAGTGTTAATACATTTTGGATATATATAATAAGTCACGTCGTGTTTCGAAAGAAAAACTGATGTTAACAACATCATTATAAAAGAGAAATATATTAATAAATCCTATTAAAAAAAAATTAAGCACCGAACATAACTCTGCCCGTGGGTTGGTGAGGTACCTGCTCCATTCATAACTGGAGTTGAGGTGTTGCCATGTATAAAATATTTGATCACCTTGTATCAAATATGGCGCCGGCAGTTGTGTTTTTCCATGCCCACTTGAATCACGTTTTGTTGCCATTCTTTGTCGAAATGAGGAGCAAATAATTAATAATATTTATATGCAGAATAGATTGGTTTCTACCGGAGAGCGGTCGTGATTTTGATAGTTTTTTTTTTAAATACCTACGTTGCACAGATAGTTTTATTTTAATATGAATACGGCACAAGAGTCCCAACGAGTCCCGGAGTTAGTAAGACTTCTCAATTTAGGTTTGTAGTGAAACTGGAGGGGGTGTTTAAGGGAAGGCGATGAGAAAGATAAAAGTTCGGAATTACCTGTCTATTCAACCCCCCCAACACAGACCACATATCATCAAATGAATAAGTACCTTAATTATACGTTTAAATTGAAAAACTTTACAAATTTTCACCATAAAAATGTGATAAAAATGATTATAATTGTCACGCACAGGCTTTGCCTATGTGGGATTTTTTGGTTACATATATATTTTTTTATTTAATTATATTTCTTTGTATTTTTATATATACTGTTCCAAAAACTTTCAATAAAAAAAAAATTAAAAAAAAAAATATTTGCTACTGTTTCGGTTCTCTCAGATCTCAGCTGTCATTTAGCGAATGACATTCTTTAAACATCAATATCACAAGTGTTCATCATAAGTGTATTATTGTTACAGGAGTTATTTGTAGCACAAAAACGCTAAATTAACCGAATTAACGAATGTTTGTGAATTACCTATGCCAAAATAAATTCTAAAATTTATAATAAACTGCAGGTGTAAAGTATGTATTATACACTAATATATATTTTTTTAATAATACTGTGATAATTAAAGCACAAACTCTTTTGACAAGCTATCGAAATCGCAGTTAGGGAAAATGTCTTCAACCCTAAAGATAAGGACAACGCCTTATCGTTAAAGGAACCGGATTCGAGCCCCTGGTCACTAAACACACCTAAATGCATTTCAAGCGACGACGTTACGATTCTGAGTGGTCTTTCCCCAGCAGAGGGATTTATATTACACTGACATCCCAAAAATCTACAGTGGCGAGGCCACCGACTGCAAATTAGACGTGTCGATATGTACATGACACCGTAGTACTGTACACATCATGGCGCCAAACAAAAGAAAAGCACTTGTCCCAAAACGGAAGTGGCGCAAGTCAACAAGAAGTCTTGTCCGCCGTTCTCATGTTTCCGAAATCGGCACGACACAATACAATACAATACATAATAATAATAATAATAATAATACATAAATATAACACAGCAAGTCGCGAAAGGAAAAGGACAGGCCAAACAACGGACCATCGCCATTTTGGTGGCGCATAATGGTTCGCTGATTGATTGAACTTGCCGCCGTATCATTCATAATATTATAATATCCTAGTGATTGTGGCGTGGTTGACAGAGATGCACAGTGGACCAGGGAACCAAATTAAACGGCCATAAACACATTTTCAGTCAAACACCAATCTTCCTCTATCTTCTTCTATTATATACAGAATAATGCTACGCGGACGGTGTTTGCTTATTTTGTATACAAATGTAGATGTTTATTCCGAGCATGATGAAATTTTGCACACTTGACTTTCGAAACAAGAGGAAGATCGCCGTCAACATGAGATTTCGGAAAACCACCCCTTCCCCCTTTCCCCCACCCCTTAAAGCAGAATTTTCGTACTTCTGAAAACACTTCGGTACTTCAGTACTGGTACTGGACTATTGCTACTACTTGCTAAACATTTATAAAAATTAAATTGTAAAAAGTATTAAAAATATATCATAAACTACTCCCCTCTACTGTGCACGCTGAATGTCAGAGCTACTTTACTTAGGCTTAATTCTGCCACAAATAAGTGTTCTCTCCAGGTTGTCGTGTAGATGAAATTTAACCGAAATTATCTTAGAAACCACTGATTAAATTCTGTATTTATTTTACATTTGACTGTGTCTATGTTACCAACAGGTAATAATCGTCCGAGTTTTTCATAAGAGAAAGTTTAGAATTGTTTCTACCCAAAAGTTCCATAAAAAAGTAAAAACTGGTAATTTTATGGACATAAGTTCTTGTTTAAAATTAACAAAAATTTCTTACAAATAAATCAACACGGTATTTCGGACTGATAAATTTGCAAATTGTCCCACTGTGCGACGGTGGCGGTCCTTTGACAATGTTGGCATAGACACGTTTCCAGGAATGGTGACGAAAAACTACTCGGCGAACTCTGCGTGATTAACACGATACTACCTGAACTACCTGCCATCTGCCACTTACCGCGGCCTAGGCGGGCTACCCACCACCCACTTTGGAAACATGGACATATTTAATTTGTTGACTTTTATAATTATTATCATTACTTATCGGATTTCTAGAAGGTAAGTTTCCTTTACTGTAAGTTTGGCATAGAAACAGAAATATTGACGAATTGGCATTAAGTACGATTTCCTAGATTTTTCAATAAAAAAAACTTTCACAATCGAAGCACTTTTTTCTGTTATTTACTTATTATAAAATGTAAAAAAAAACTGATAAGGGGAAATCTTCTCTGAAAGGGCACAGCACCTACTGTCCAAACAGCTATTTCAATATGAATAGACTTTTTAAAGTTTTTAAAACAACAATTATTATTCAATTTAAAAAAAAAGTTTATTTATATTAATTCTATAATTTCTCCAAAATATTGGTATTCATTTTGTGGCGTCATTAGTAATAGATGAATTAAAAAATTACTTTATATTCATCGCTTTATTCATATACACAGATATCAACATGTTTCGAAAGTGATGCTTTTTTCATCAGGAATTTATAGAATACTATATATTCCTGAAATATATAGTATTCGTATGTTATTGATGAAGAACGGATCGCTTTATTATATTAATTCATTCGCCTCTTCTAGATATCTAGAAGTGGCGAACAAGTTTAAAAACATTAAATTAAAATGGAGTTCTACAAATACTAAAACACAATAAATGAATAATTGTATTTTGAAAGGGTCAATTTCAGTCAGTTTAATATGCATTGGGAAAATGAGAAGTAGACTTTGACGCTTAGTATTTTTGCATTCGTCGAGATAACATTACTAATCATTGCACAAAAAGCGCACATTCCTTTAAATCTGACATCTACAACACGTACAAGTAGCGGCGATTGAATTAAATACAAATAATTATAATTATAATTCAGATCACCGAAAGCACAGAGTAACAAGAGGGGGGCAGTAATTTAAGTAATTATTAATTAAATGTGTGTTTTATTTGAATCTATCAATTGATCAGCGTGGCATTATATTATTAGCTTGTTTGTAGACAGTCTGGACAATCGGTAGGCGGCAGTCGGACGCGCGACGGCCGCCCTTGACAACCATATCCGGGGCCCTTCCGGTCTGAAGGCGATGGTCCGCCACTCTCGCTGGCGCCGGGAATCTCAATAAACTGCCAACGCGATTGATCTTTGAATCTGTATTGTTTTTTTAAAAGGTATAATGACTAATGACTCGACACCTGAAAATGTCGCGTTTTCGACAACACGAACTTTTAGGCACAACTCGTTATTTTTACGCGAATTTCTCAATTTTCTAGTAAACAACAGTTATTCTGGTATTTTAAAAGGTGAAAATAATGTTGTACGTTCTAATTTTTTTTTGGCAATCTTGAATAGTAATAAAATGGGACGCAGCTAACTTCATGTTGAAAACGTCGCGAACTGTCATTCTTTTTGTGATTTAAAAGAATGACAGATTATGATCAAAAAAATATTTAAACAAAATTTAGAATTATATAAAAGGCAATATCAAGCTTGAGGAAAAAAAATAATGGCTTTTGCTGATAAATAACAAAAAATTTCCGATGACATTACAGAAAAAAAATCTCTAAAAATAACGCGAATTTCACCGAAAAATATCCATCCACCTTTGCAAAATAATAACGAAATTTCCAGGTCCCTACTAACGACGAACCAATTTTGTATTGGAAAAGTGGAGGGTTGCTTATAAGTACAATATATAAGAATTATTATGCAGAGTTTTAGTATTTCATTTGACGTATTGAAAAAATGTAGAATGAGCTTTACTCCTTCTTTACTAAAGTTACCTGCGTCAATCGCACCAATTCACAAAACCCTTAAACGTTTCCTACGAACTCTTCGTCATCGAGACGAACAATTTAATAAATGTATCGCTTTTATTTGAACCACTACTAGCAGGTAGAGAATTTTTAGATTCGCGATATGGGAATTTAAAGCTACCCCGGGGTCACTCTTTCAAGAAGGGGGGAAATGAAAAATCAATTATGTTGCGTATCTAATGAACTCCTATTCAAATAATAATTATTATTGAACAACTAATAATAATGGCGCTAAAATGAGAACAGCCAGTACATTACTTACTACAAATAATTTATATTTAAATTGTATACGGATAGTTAGGAAAATGCAAAAGGTTTCAAAGGGCAAAAATCCTCAAATAGTAATCTTTTAAATTCTATGAAATACACAACCTAACTGTATTTTTTTATACGAATTTATTATTTAAGTTAAATCTCCTCACCAAACACAATAACCTTGTTTGTTTTTGGTGAGAAACAGCTATATTATGTTTTCTTTACCATACAGTGTTAACCATATATTTTCAATTACTTATTTGTAAAAAAAAATACCATAAAACAAAAAATTTAAAAAGTAGGTGCAGTTAAAAAATAATTCCAGTACTCATTTCATTTAGAATTTAAAATATTATAGATTGATTATTTTGTCTTTTGAAACCTCATACATTTTCCCAACAGTATTTCTTGCGTCAGCACACTATAGAGTGTGTATTTTTGGATGCTGACCGTAAATAAAAGTTTAAAGATATTCGTAATAAAAAAGTTTGAATAAATCCGGATAGTTGCAGTAATGACTACAGTTCCACACCAACAATTGAATAAGTCACAAAGAAAATTTGCACAGTTATTCCGCTGGAACGTCAGATAAACTAGAGGAGAGGAGAGCGGCTCCAGCGGGAAAGCGGCGCCATCAATTGGCCGCGATTCCATCCACCATCCACCATCCACATCCATCCGATGTTCGCGGTATTTAAGCTAAACAAACAAATGGGGTATTTTTCATCTTAGACGCGTCGCGACGGCGGGGCGGAGCGGCGGACGTCGCGGCGGCACCGGCGGCACCGGCGGCTATACTCGCACGCCATGAGATCTGATTTGACTCGGAGATTTAATGGAATTGAGCGATGAATGGCGCTCGAAGTGATTAACTGAAGACTAATTGATATTCTTGAGACGAAAATATTTATTTGAAGAATCTTTGGAGCCATTAAGGTACCTGCCTGCAACCAAGAGCTGTATTAACTGATGCGACTCCTTGAAATCATGCGTTTCTTCAAAACCACCTAGATCACAAGGCCGGAACATGGCATAAAACAAGTCCCGGCCTTGTGATCTACGTGGTTTTGGTTTTTTACACAAAAATACTAAAAAGATATTCAGGTCAGAGTCTAAAGGATAACTATGGATTTTTAACCCTTACCGTACTTGGATTACTTAAGTAAATCATTTTATTTATGGTACATATGTACAAAGTAAATTATAGTATATAAGTGCCGAAGACAAGGAAAAAATATCGGCCAAGCATAAAACGCATAATATATCCATTACAGCCAGCAGACCGCCGGCTACTACTGACGACCGCGCATCATGACACGGTGAGCGAAAGTCCGTACCCCTCTCGTTCACTATCACACCACTCAGCAAGTTATCAAAATACGCAGACATACGTATACGTATATGTTAACAATGTTTTTCCCCGTTGTTCAACAAAATACTTTTTCTTTTGCGTTAGATAAATACTTGTATATTTTAATTATTTTATCCAATACAATGAATACATAAATGTATTTCTGAGGCACACCTAAAATATGAACTCTGCGGTTAGTACATTTACAGAGATATTGAAATAATTATAGATATATCCAGTCAGTTGACAGCACCGGCAAGTAACAGAAGGATTATAAGATCTGAGAGAATCTTTCATTTCAGAGAGATTCACATGTATGCTCTCGTCGGCAGAACTATTCAGTATAGTATAGAGAGGCGCCACCTTTTGGCCCCGGGCCTTGGCTGGCAGGGGGCCAACCGACGCTGGGTCGAGGATAAATAAAAATTTATAACAAACAAACATATTATTATTAATGTAATTCCATACTTTCTTGTTTGTTATGAACATAATAGTCAAATGATCTACAATCCTTTTTAGGAAAGGATCAAATATTATATCTTTTAACGTCGCATAGATAGGTAATCTAGAAGTATATATTTTCATCAGCGGAGTTATTTTTCAAATTGTTCGATTTTGACTCGCGTTCTCCCTTATCTGGCTCTACAGTAGGGTCGATTACTGCGTGAACCGCATTTGTGAAGCCTCTGGGTTAATCTTAACATTATCGCTTGTGTCATGATAGAGGACTTAGCCAGCCGAGAAATTAAACTCACGACGCCTGGGTGAGACGCAGACGCGATGTCAACTCAGCCACTGACCGGTTTACGAAACAGAAAGACACAAAAAATCAAAAGGTAATCAAAGGTATGTCACATCTGGGAATCAAACCCAGTACCTCTGTCTTACAGGGACAAAACTCTACCACTGAGCTAATAAGATCTAATTACCTTCGGTCGGTTTGATTCCCAGATGAGACCGTAACCTTTTTATTTTGGGTGTGTTTTTCTATTTCGTTTTGAGATTTGTTAATACTATCTCCAATCTTCAACGATTAAATATTACAATAAGCTTCAATAAGTTATTCGAATAAATTGAAATCAATTTAATTCAACCAATAATAAAAGTGCTGCGTGAATTTGGATACTAACAAATGAAAAATGATGGTAATGTCCAATCTAATAATATGTAGCCTTCCACCTGACTTTTTAAAATATTTTTTCATAGTTAAATGCATATTTGCTAATTATAGAAATGTCATTAGATGAATACATAATAAATGCGTTGACCCAGAAATTTTATGACGCCGAAGCTCGCCCAAAATCGAGTGAATAATTATTATTTACTTCAAATGTAACTAGAAAATTAACGAGCGCTTCTTTGAATCAATTATTACGAATCAAATCGATTAGAATTTAATCGAGTGTTTCTATTCTGACACCCGAAGCAATCAAAGGAAATAAATCGTAAACACCATAATCCAAGGGGTAGACGGACACCGGATGTAATTACCTGACTTTTTTTTGGTTTATTACCGGCGCCAAGAAATCATTATATAATTTACTAATCACTCTTTACTAATCGCTATTGTTTTCATCACAAAGTCACCTTTATCCAACAACGCATCATTATTAGTTTTGTTACCGACAGGGACAGAAGCACCGAGACCGGGGTCTTGGGTCTTGTCTAGCCACGTCATTACAGGCAGTGAGAGTTTTTAATCAGGGTAGGCAGTAGGAAAACAGCGAATTTATTGACATTTATAAAAATTACGAGAGACGAGGTAAGTTTTCGCTAAGAATGGCTAAGCTGCAGGCTTTAACCGATGTTGGTCGGGATTACCTGCCACATCAAATATCCAAATAACCACTTTATTTATGCATATTACAAGCCAATTACTGGACATATAAAATTTCCATATATTCGACAGCACAATTGCATGAAATAATGCCAGCATAATGTGATAATTATTTGGTTAATAAAGTTGTACTAATTAACAGAGGTGCCAAAAGATGGCACTGATTGTCACTTTTGTGATTTGTACCGAAAGGCACAGCCTTTTGCGACACTAAAAAGAACGAGTCTTCCCTTAAATGAGTATCGCGTACATATGGACATTTTTTGTGTAGAATACGGTCAGTAAGGCAGGGTACGCAGTGCTTATGTGCCTGTACGGAATGCAAGCCTCTGATTACAGGGTACTTACTAATCTTACTGTGTGGCCGTGTTGTATGTGCTTAGATTATACAGCCATAAAGGAAATAAATAAGAAAAATATAGAATATGCCTATGCAGTGGCGGTTTTCTCTAATGAGCGGTGATGCAGTGAACTCCCAACGAAAAGCTATAGCGAATAGGACTCACTTGATAATATAATAACTTGATAATAATCATAATATTACTACAGTTTGAATAGCACCCCACTACTAGATATTGTTTGTCAGTACAAATTCCTAAGAAACATGTCGCAACTCCATAGTCAACATGTCAAAAATCCACCAATGGGAATACAGCGCAATCCGAATCCCGGAACACACATATGGAGCTAAAAAACCTATGGGAAATTTCATACAAAATAAATATGGTGTCAAACGGTGCCGGAACGTGCATCAAAACAAAATTCGCTATTTCGGTGCGTAGCGATAGGACAAATATTTTTTCCTCTTTTCAGTGATTTATTAAATTTCAATGTGTGAATGCTATTAATATTGGTATTTGTATTTGATAAACGTTATCGTATTGCGTAACAATGGTATCATTATTTCAAAATAATAAATAATCCCTCTCCGACTTTCCTCTCCCCCTTGATTCAGTCGGTTCTCACAGGTGGGATAAGTGTTAAGAAGCTAATTATAAAATCATAAATTTTAAACATAATCGATAGAAAAATGTATTTGTGTTACGGTAGCGGGACTGCAATATCGATTTTAGACGAATGGCTTAGATCTTCGATTGAATCTTTAGAATTCGTAATCTAAATATATACAAATCAATGTAAGTTTGTTTGTTTGTCCTCGATGTTCTCGAAAATCGCTGGACCAGTTTCGCTGAAAATAGCACAGTTTGTTTTTATTAGTGCCGGGAAGGTTTAGAAAGCAGTTTGAATGAAATCCAATATGTAAAACTGTTTGAACCCGCCATGTTTTTATTTAGGTTGGCCCATAGATATGACACTCTGGTTAGCCACAGATTGCATATTCAAAAAAATAAGTTTTTTTAGGTAGAATATTTACAAAATGGAAAACACGAGTAGGTACTTAAGAACTTTGTGATTTAGATATATTTTGAAAAAAATAAACGTTTGGAATGAAATAAAATATTCAAATGAATGTTCTCTATTTGTAGATAGTTTCCTTCGCCGTCAAACCAATTATTGTACCCGAGCAAGGCCGGATAGCTAAATTGGAAAAGCGTCTATTGATTCCAATTTTTTTTTTTTTTTTAAAAGACAAATATTCCCTGGTTACGAATAACCTGACAATATTTGAAAATCTCCTACTACCATCACAGTAAGCGGAAGATGTTGCTCGAGTCGTAATGGAGGACTTAGCCAGCCGAGGAATTGAACTCACGACGCCTGGGTGAGACCCAAACGCGATGCCAACTCAGCCACTGACCGGTCACTGACGTTCTCAAAAAATGTATAAACTCTTGGTCTCTGGAGAAAAACACAATAAATAAAGCGGTCAACTCGGGCATGACAGGATTCCGGAAATATAAAAAAAAAAAAAAACACTTTAAAACGTTCCTGGTAATTTTTTAGTCTAGCGCGTGGGCGGCACAATTCTTTCATTGTTCCGAAATGCAGAGATAATTTGACGCGAATGTGGCTAAACGCCTAGTTTGGTGGTCGCACCAAATAAGAAATAATATGATAATAATAATGATAATTGGATGATTTGTATAGCGCCGTTTTTGTGAAAAATCACCTCGACGGAGCTGTACAAATATTACTTGCTAGGGTTTATCTTACTATGTACAAACAGATACAGCAGAAACATGCCAACCTGGCATGTCCGTCCAAATTAACACGTTATATTATAAAGTTTTAGCTTGAGAATATATGTTATTTTACATGCACACTGCACACTGCACACTGCAAAGGAGACAATATTAGAAAACACAGCACATTGAATGATATTGCAGTTACTAATTAAATCTTATTGGTCATTCATATTATATTTATTGGAATGTTAGTGGCTAAAGAAGAGTTGGTATTTATTTTAAATAACGTTTTTTTACCGGATTTAGAATTTTTTAAAGTTCGAAAAAAAATAAATAAGGTTATATGATATATTTTGTATATTTAATTTGAACTCCCCTTAGATGCATTATTATTTGGTCCCTTATTTAAAAACGCATAAAATATACTCATACGCACAACAAACCGATGAAAGCATCACGAAAGTAATTAATGCTTGTCCTGTATGATGAACGGCGGTCATTAGGCGGGCGCCGCCATACCACTAATCTCGAGTCTCAACCACCGACCCAACCGTGTATCCCTGTGTATACCTGTACAACCAAGGAACCTCCTTGTGTACAACAAACAAACAAACATGAGATAATCATGACTTTAGCAAACTAGCCTAAAACTATACGTGTTTTATTATATTTATATTCTCATTGCCAAGAATGGACTAGTTCGACAATATCTCAGTACTTAGGTGACCACCGTGGCACACCGGTTAGCTCTTCTTATTCCGAATAAGTTGAATATTCTTAACTTGTAAACAAGTTAAAAGTATTACCATATTTCATTATGTAAATAAAAATCGGGCAGGTATATCCGGGACACCATCTATGTTGCAAATACATTCTGGTAGAAAATTTGCAATCATTCCAAAGATAGCAGCCCATAAAAAAATATGGAAAAATAATTAAGGAAAAGTGCCTGTCGAAGCTATCAGTTAAATCACTATTGCGGTTAATCTTTACTACGAATCGGTTTACATTATGAAAACCAAAAATATGCTTTGGATAAATTGAAGCTTTTCCTATAGTTTCGCTTCATTAGAATTAAAATAAAATTGTTAAATACGTTACAAAGAATATAAGCGTAAACTACTAAGTAATAATTTTTTTCATTAGAAAATTATGAAATACGCATATAAAACACGTTTTAAAAAATACTAGTTCGTAGGAAAGATTATCTGTGACAGTTTTTTTTTTGAAAAACATTTTTCTTTCTAACAAAATTATTGAAAAAATAAATAAAATCAGCTTTCTGCGCTTACATCAAGCATATTTTCATGCCTTTACCCATATTCGTGGTGACACAAAGACACAAATCGTTACTAGGTCTCAATAGCTCAATTGAGAGTGTTGATCCCGGTAAGACTAGAGGATCGAGGTTCAAGTCTCAGTTGCGACCGTTATCTTTTTTTTGGGTGTCTTTATCTGTTTCATATTTCATTGTGAATTATTAATATTATCTTCTTCAATAATTAAAAACATTTTTTATTTAATAACACGAATATATAAAATGAATTAACAACAAAGTACGTATATTTGCACCTCGTTGTAAAGTGGGAGATACTTTCAGTATTACCCTGGTTTTTGACCACTCTTCAAAATTTAAATTTTAGTCTTTAGTGATTTGAAACGGAGCTCTTCCGGAGAAATTTCCTAGCATCAGATGGCGCTGATGTCAAGATTTTACAATAAAACCATTTTAGCACGTTACGCGTTTAAATATTGAGATGAATTGTTTCTTGGAGTATGAAATGGAATAAATTGTTATTACAGGTTTAAAGCTGAATTCCTCCAAGAAACAAGAAATTATAATGTAACACTAACACATACAACAAAAGATGTGAGAAAGATTTGCACATGTGTCGGTGTACAAAAGGAGTTAACTCAACGTTGCTGAATATCACTATCGCGAGTGAAAACGACCCGAGAATATTTATTACGAGAATATTTTTAGTAACTACACCCGAATAGCCAGGTACTTCCTAATATCTACCTCTTTCCCTTCAGCATATCTTTCAGTCTAACAACATTCCACACAAAATGGGTATGAAATTAGTTCCACAGGTTTTTTTAACGATGTTGCACCCCGTGAGTTCAATTCAACTCATTATGGATTCCGAGCAGATGAAAGAAACACTGGTGCGATATCAATGAAGATATTTTTGCAATCTGACGTGACAATGAAACTATAAAATTTGTAAATTTAACATGGATAAGTTCGTAAATTAGAAATAGTTTACTCATTTGTCCACTCGATATTCGGAAGTTATTCGCAAATATAGTCCTCGAAATTTGGAGGTCGCCAAACTATTAACTAGATGCTAGTAGCTAGGTTCGGTGAATCATGGAACGGGTTCCACGGTGTTGCCACTCCCAGATATTTAAATAAAAAATAATAAATAGGTAATAGTAATAAGGAAGTAGAAAGGTGGGTAGGTAGGTACCTACCCACCTTCGGAATTTATAACGAAATATATGAGCGCCCAAGGCAAACGATTTTTTAAATGTATTTATTAAAAATGTTTTACGCACGAGTGAATGATTTTTTTTTGGAAAAACAGAGTAAAGAACCCAGAGTTAATTAGAAAAGTTTCTTTGAAGTAGTAAAATCTTTGAAGAAATGGTGGAAAAATCTAAGAAACATTGTGTTAAAAATAATAATTTAAAGAATATTATTATCAAAATTCTCCTTGGTTAAAAAATAACGTCGATATTTACAATTGCATGTTTCCATACATCGAACATACCTTGAAATGGTTTTAGCGGTGTTTGGTGACCAAATCTGAACAGCAAAGAACTTCCCAAACTACCTCTTCCTCAGTCGAAGTTACCCACCCTTTCCCGCGGCGTTTGAAGGAAGCAGATTGTTTTACCTCCTATAGCCGTACACGTCAGGAATCAATTTTTTTTTATATAAACGATGCTGTTTTTAATTACAAACTACTCTATACAAAAATAATGAAAGATACAGTATGAGACATGTGTTTAATATGATCTCCTTAAAGTGATCTACATTTAAAATATAATAAGATAAAATATAATAGGGGTTGTTTATCAGACTATGTAGCGTAAAAATGATACGACGGCTAATGTTCTCTCATCTCAAGATTCGTGGGTGAGAATGATGGTGAAGCACAGGGAAGTGGGATGTATTGATTGATACAGTAAATAAAACCCTTGTAAAAGGAAAGAACATAAATTTAATGATTCTATAACCACGTCTATCATGGTTTAGCAAAGAAAAGAGTAAAGAGAAGGATTGATCCCAACACGAAAAGGTTCAAACAATAATTGATGGCTCTCATGGTCCGACTCCTCTCCTCAGCATCATGGAAGGCCTCTCCAGGTCCAGATGCTCACCGATCGTAGTAATCTCCAAAAAGAAGTCTAGGACGACTCTTCTGAAGCGCCCTCCGCCATAGCCTCTTCCGTGGGGTCCAGACAATGGAATATGCAGATGCTACCTTATGTCCTTTTTGGTCCGCTCATCACTTCTTCCGAGATTTTCACCACAGCAGCAGGCACGCGCGGTTTGGCTTCATCGCCTCACAATCCGGCCATCGATCAATCAATAAAACAAAAACACACCCACTTCGGGCAAATTTTGTAGACGCCCTCCGACGTCAAACAAAATAGAAAATCAAAAAACATAATCTCTCCCAACAAACACACGTCGATCACGACCGCTCCAGTCAGGTTATATCGCCCGCCATGTTGAGTTGCTCCCTTCCGTCCGCCGTCTCCCATAGACATCCTCTCACCAATCTCTTCCGTAGACAATTATCCCAATCATAGACTCGGGGTCAGTATTTACGTTACAATTCCCCGCTTCCCCGTAAAAATTTTATGCCGCGAAGTGAAGTAAAATTTGACCTAACCTTCCTCTCTACTCTTTTCAATTACAGAAAAAACTGAAAACAAAGAAAACAAGTAACAACCAATATAAAACAAAAGTCAAAATTGACAAACAAAATGGTATATCTTAGTATGACAATACACAAAAAAATCAAGTTGTGATACATTGGTGGTTAAGCATAACCGAAAAGCAAGGAAACACTTCATACTTATAATCCTCAAGCAACTTATAAAATAAATAAAAATAAACAAGTTACATGAACCAAACACTTCCTCACTTTATGAGAGTCAATTTCTCTAGGTTAACACTTGTGAGGTTTGGAGAACTCAAGCTCCCACTTCAAAATTTTCAAAAAATTATTTTTATTATTAATAATACCCTACTTAACTAATCCTCTCTTCCTCTTAACAAAAAAATTACAATTACCATGCAGTTTCAACAGGGTTTTTTTTTTTTTTTTTTTTATATGTATCTAAAGAATTAGACACAGTATACCAATATCCATTGGATAGTTTGCGTATTCACCTCCAAAAATTTTCCTCGTCGTATAGTTATAGAACTATTTGGTTGTCATTTAGCCATTGCTAAATAGTATAAAGATGAGGGTTTACATGTTACAATACCTATCTATTCGTGTGGTTTCAAACAAGTACATTTGTCAATATCTATATATATAAACTTGCAAAGTACAATTTCTCTCGAAATTTTACATCTTCCTATCTTTTCAAATTGGTGCTCGATTTTTTTTTAATCAAAAATCGACACTGGTTACACAAAAATACTTGATAAATTTACGCTGGTGTTAGCAGTGTAAAAATAGTACATATTTACTAAACCTATTGGACAAATCAACTTAAAAAATACTTATCAACATATTATAAACAGTGGTATTACTAGATCTAAACTATCTACTAATCATCTTCTCCTGTTCAAGGAGGCAGAAGATGTTTACTCCAAATTGGTAAATATTTGTTTGTTGTGTGCATGCATTAGCAGTACTACACTTGATACTTAATACTAATATTATTACAAAAAAATCATACTTTCTAAATGTCTATACTATATTCTTTAAGGAAAGAGATACCAACTTACTTTAGACATAATTATAAACTTAGAATATACATTAAACATTATAGTTACTAATTAACAATTAAAACTATTTTATTACCTGTGTGAAAGAAAGTAGCTCAAAATCTCCCAGACAGAATATATTAACTATCCTTTTCGAGTGTGTCGTAGTAATCTCCAAAAATTCTAATTTAACTTTTACTCCGGTGCACTCCAAAAGCATAATTTTACCTACGGCTAAACAAATTAAATACAAAGAATACCTACTATAAATATATACATATTGTCAGGTAACACACCATCAGACCGGTAACCGATTTAACTTTCATTTAGAGTATTCGGAATTATTAGAGGTAATTAACCGATATACCGTAGCGACAACAATAATATCCGATATATATGTATATATCATGAAAATTCTTAAGTTTAATTTTCGAGGTACACTATTGGTATGTACCTATGTAAAAAAATAATCAAAATTATTATAAAAACAACAAAAAAAATCAATCCCCGTTTTTTTTTTGTTGTTTATTTTGTTAGGGCGCCACTGATCTAAAAGATCAGAGAAACAAATAATATGTTTCTATTCTAGTCTAATGAGGATAAGTGTCAAAAAAAATATCATCAATAAATTAGAATTTGTGTTTATTCTGAGCACCTGTATTGAAGGTACCAAACTCCAGTACATGTGACCACAATAACACCTTTAAAGAAACAAGTGAAGCGACATGAAGGGTTGGTAGTCCCACATGCTACCACACTGGCTTCTTACAAGAAAATTAACCTAATACTTAATCTAAACGAACTATATCCTTAACATGAAAATTACCTACTACTTTGCCTTGCATATCCGCAAGGGTATAAACTAAGTTAGAGACTTTGGTTTTAACAACATTTTGTACAAACCTCGGAGCTAATTTATGCGAAAAGAAATTGGGTCCACTGGACTGGACAAAATTTTTCCGCCACACAATATCTCCCACCTCATAATTTACCGATTTGCGACGTAAATTATAATGCTTTGCATTCTTTCTATAAGCCTGTAACAGAGCCTCAGAAACTTTTTCATATATAGGAGCCAAGTCCTCTAATTTCTTAGCAAAGTTTTCTCTCGATTCTTCTAGACTTGAGTCCGATACGCCTGTCGAGACATAATTTTTGTGAAAATTACCATTAATGACCCACGTTGGGCGCCATAATGTAGCGTAAAAATGATACGACGGCTAATGTTCTCTCATCTCAAGATTCGTGGGTGAGAATGATGGTGAAGCACAAGGAAGTGGGATGTATTGATTGATACAGTAAATAAAACCCTTGTAAAAGGAAAGAACATAAATTTAATGATTCTATAACCACGTCTATCATGGTTTAGCAAAGAAAAGAGTAAAGAGAAGGATTGATCCCAACATGAAAAGGTTCAAACAATAATTGATGGCTCTCATGGTCCGACTCCTCTCTCAGCATCCATGGAAGGCCTCTCAGTTCAGATGCTCACCGATCCATCGTAATCTCAAAAAGAAGTCTAGGACTCTTCTGGGGAAGCGCCCTCCGCCATAGCCTCTTCCGTGGGGTCCAGACAATGGAATATGAATTGCTACATATGTCCTTTTGGTCCGTTCATCACTCTTCTGGGATTTTCACCAAAGCAGCAGGCACGCGCGGTTTGGTTTCATAGCCTCACAATTTGGCCATCAATAAATCAATAAACTAAAACATACCCACTTCGGGTAAATTCAATAGACGCACTCCGACGTCAAACAAAACAGAAAATTAACACATAATCCCTCCCAAAAAACACGTCGATCACGACCGCCCGAGTCAGGTTATATCGCCCGCCATGTTGACTTGCTCCCTTCCGTCCGATGTCTCCCATAGACACTCTCTCACGAATCTCTCTTCCGTAGACAATCATCACAATCATAGACTCGGGGTCAGTATTTGCATTTAACAAAGCCCCCCCCCCGCCCACGGCCGCTTGAAAATGTTTTCATTTGGTGAGAGACTTGCGAGGACCCTATGGAATAAAGTGAGCCTCAGGTACCCGGAGGTGGGGAAGTTGGTGCAGTGTGGAGTGCACATAAAAAAATGGTAACTGATAACAAACACCAAATCAACATCAAATCATGAATGGAAAAAAGGAATATTAGAGCGGGACAAATGGTTCACAGGACAAATAATAAATTAACAATCTCGTCATTCCGTGGCGCCCCAGAGGAACCAAGAGGACTCAAGGCTAGTTTTAATATTGAACATCATAGGTTCCCAACGGGCGGTGGTGGCCTCAAGGGCAAATTGGGGGCGGGGAAGGACTATAAGGGATCGGTAAAGGGCTGTATTTTTAATAATTTTTACTTGCGATTTCAGATTTGTTCTTGAAAGAATCACGCAACAAAATGAACTGTACAATTATTCCATGTATTTATAGATGGATTGATAGTTTTTTTGTCATTTTCTTTACGGTGTTATAACACACAATCAGGTTTCTCGGGACCTGTTGTCAGATGAACAATAACGTACTACATAATTGCATAAATGCTGATGTAAAAAATATGCACATAAATATTTATCAAGAGCAGAATGCTATCATAATGGAGAACAGGGTTGATCGTCTCAGGGTATAGAGTCGACCGTGAAAATGAGAGTTATTATCTCTCAGTCACAATGTATATATTTAGATTTCATGGAATTGTCACGTAAGAAGAGACAGGGGGGGGGGCGTGAGACAAATAAGGTTGGGAACCTCTGTTATACATGAAAAGTTATGATGACTGATGAGTCACCGATTCAAAATTTTCCAAGAAACTTAATAGTTCCTGCCTAATTTCGCACATACTTGCGACAAAAATACGAACCGGTATTGATTAGTGTTATTTGACATTTCAATCGGAACCAGATGAAAGGATCCCGCCCAATAACGACCCAATCATCGAATGACGAACAGGATGGGGCACGTCACCGCCGTCAACGGTCACCGTCGTGCCTTGTGATCATTGGTCGTAGTAATCAACGACCAAAAGCCGACACTTTATGGGCCCATAAAGATGGTGTCCAGTTTCAACCAGGTGGCAGATAAACATAGCATAATTAATAAAATCTGCGTAGGTTCTAACCTGCCTATGTCAATTAATAGCTATCACACCATTTCTCCGCGGGGGTACGCACAGAAGATGAAATGCGAAAGGCCTTAGATTAAAAAAAGTAGCCTGGGGTCTTTTCTAGACAAACTTGTGGCTGTCATTGGGGGTTCCATGACAAAACAGAACAAAAATAGAACAGTAACAAAACAGTGACAAATCAGAACATCACTTTTATAGTGATCTACCGTGTATACTTGCAGAACTTAATAACATTATTAAAATTGATTTATTACAG
The DNA here is from genome assembly GCA_022606495.2 of Halesus radiatus. NCBI lineage: Eukaryota > Metazoa > Arthropoda > Insecta > Trichoptera > Limnephilidae > Halesus > Halesus radiatus. The sequence goes on from JAHDVE020006698.1 coordinate 105,776, forward strand.
TTTTTGAACCTTCGGGGTGAGTATGGTCCTGTACATATTATTATGTTCCTGTACATAATATAAGTAATATTCATATTTAAAAGCATCACGTTTATTTATTTTTTTATGAGATACCACACAAGAGTTCCAGCTGCTCCCAACCGTCTAGAGCCAGTGACACTATGACATCCCCAATTGGGATAAGTTGTGAGGCTGGAGGGTATGGGGGGGGAAGAAGATGGGGTAGATGAGGTAGGTAAGTACCAATATATTCAGATATGGTCATCAAACACGATTAAAGACATTTCAAAAAGTCTCGATTCTGAATGGTGGTCTTTCACCAGGGCGATACTGAGGGTATCTACCACTCTGGAATATGCCGCAAACATTGTACACATTATTTTAAATTAATAATTTATGAAATAACACAATTTGATCAAATAAAATTTACTTGCGCACGGATTGGTAGCCAAGGGTCGTAACCACTCAACTACGGAGACCAAATATACCATACTGGTACAACCACATTGGTCAAATACACTGGCACCTAATGTACAGTTCTATATGAATGATCGATGAACTGGTGGATGGACATGGAAATTTTTTTTTTGACATAATCCACCCAGAAATTCTTAAAAAATGAGATCTACAGATTCGAGAATGGGAATGAGAAACTATTGAATAAAAACAAAATTCAAAACCTTTGAAAGCGTAAATAATAATAATAATAATAATTGTATGATTTGTATAGCGCCGTTTTTTGTGAAAAATCACCTCATAATAATCTGGTTGTATAAAAAGGTGAAGGTAGGTAATTTTTTGAAATAATTAACCCTTGAATCACCCATTTTAACACGAAAAGGCGTATTTCTGTCATTGTGTGGTAGTAAAAAACTCGAATTAAACAAAAATTGGCCTGTTATTCGTGAAAAACACAATATAAACTATAATTACCATTTTTTAAATTTTTGATTGCTGTAAGGACAGAAAACAGATGCCGACAAAGGACCCTAGTGGCGCCTGTCAATTTGAGGAAAAAAAGGTAAAAAATAAGTCTTTTAATGTGACAAAAACATCTTTGTTGTTGAAAACATATTATTATCATGAATCATATTCTGCATTGAAAAAAAAAAGAAAGAATACAAGTAGTTTATACGTAACCTTATTATGGCAGTGTTCTAACCACCAAGTATGGTCCTCTATAATATTATCTGTATGTATATAAAATTAATAACATGTATATTTTAACGCAGAATCACGTCCATGAGTCAAATGCATTGTACATATAGTTTAGTATTACCGATCGTTGAACCGGTGAATGCAATCTGTTAGCCTTAAGTAAGTAACTAACTAACCATCACACCGTTTCCCCGAAGGGATAGGCAGAGAGGACGGACCGCCAAACAACTCGACCTTGGCATACACTTCTTTCTTCATTCACTTTCATAGAACGTCTCATACATTCTCTTCTGTTATTCCGACTTCGGACATGGCCCGACTCAAGTATTTGATTCACTTGATCGTGCCACGTCTTCCTTAAGTAGTAATAATAAAATATCTATAGTTATTGATAAGATAGAGCATAAGAAAAAAAAACATTTGTACACCTTGAGGTGAATTTTCACAAAAAACGACGCTATGCAAATCATCCAATTATTATTATTTTTAACCAGTAGTGAGATATCTGACGACCTTGTTATAGTATCCTCACGTAGTCAAAATCCAGTCTTGACTGATGCCTTCAAGTGACATTTATTTAAGAGCATGGGTTATTTAATCGATTTCCTTTATAGAAAGGTCGATGGGAAATGTGGGTTTCCCTGATATAGCACGAATTCCTATGCCATTGTACAATAATCACTATGCAACAGTCGTTAAATTACAACAAAATAGTCTAATTTAAACCTAAATGACATTAAAAATAAGGTTCATTATCGTTTACAAAGGAACAACTACGCCGAGAAAAGGGTAGTGATACTAATACAGTGAAGCTATACCAACGACGAAAAAGATCGAAATTATTTATACGAGAACGTCGTTTTATACTGCTGGTGTGAATCAGTTCTTTTGATGAGGTGCCATTTAATATTGATGAATCCAGGTTCACTCGATGCAACGTCAGGTCGCGTGACACAAACACTGTTACATAGCGTCTGGCGCCAGGCTATAACTAAGTCGCGAGGCGATCATCAACGCGCGCGCGACAACAGTCCTTATGGACGTCGTAAATAGATACCAATTTCGGATGGGCGGGCGTCCGGCACATTCGCCATTACGCCGGCGGCAGCGGGGGCGGACAACCTTAACACAATGACTGGCGCCAAAATTAAACGGAGGTGGTTTTTAATGGGCCGGAGCGGCCGCCACTTCGGACTGAGGAGGAGATAAGGGTGATGTCACCGAATCAAAGTGGCCAGGTACGGCCGTAACTGGTGGGTGACCACTGACCATAGATTAATTCCAACGTTTCTAATTCAGAATCAAGTTTCAAAGTAAGTGTCAAAATTAAATCAAAACTTTTCGATTCAAAATGCTGGTCTCCGTAAAGATAATAAACACTCAAGATAATAAACACCTCATCGTAATTAATTTTCATAAAAAGGTGGATAGCACATAGACACCATATAACCATTTTAGTAATTTTATAAAAAATTCTCCAGTCCTAAAATTGAACAATAAAAATATAAATATTGTTATTATACATACTCGTACATACATATATAAATATTGTTATTATACATACTCTTACATACATATATAATATTGTTATTATACATACTCTTACATACATATATAAATATTGTTATTATACATACTCGTACATACATATATAAATATTGTTATTATACATACTCTTACATACATATATAAATATTGTTATTATACATACTCTTACATACATATATAAATATTGTTATTATACATACTCTTACATACATATATAAATATTGTTATTATACATACTCGTACATATATAAAATAAATAACAAGTCTTCTTATGCCACTAATATTTAAATTAACTAACTAACCATCACAGGTAGGCAGAGAGGATGGATCGCCAAAAAACTTCATCTTGGCATATACTTCTTACTTCATTCACATTCATACATCGTCTCATACATTCTCTTCTATTATTCCGACTTCTGACATGGCCCGACTCAAGTATTTCATTCACTTGATCGTGCCATGTCTTCCTCGGGGGTCTCCTGCTTCTTCTTCCATCCACATTCGCGTCATACATTCTTCTTACACTACTTTCTTCGTTCATTCGCTCTACATGCCCAAACCATCTAAGCGGTCTTTTCTTAATCTTGCTCATGACGCTTACATCAGCCTTGCATTCTTTACGAATCTCAATATTTTTCACACGATCATGATATGCTTTTACCACACATTCGCCGCAGAGATTTCATTTCTACGGCATTCAGTTTATTTTCATCCTCCCTCTGCCAATTCCACGCCTCACTGCTCACTGCCATACATCAGGGTTGGTATCAGCACTCCATTAATATTCTAATAAATGTAATATCAATAGCATGGGTCAAATGCATTGTAAATATATTATGGTATTACAGATTGAGGAACCGGTGAATACAATTTGTTGGCCATAAGCAGTAATAATAGATTGTCTATTATAGTTAGTGATAAGATAAAGCACTGGTAAAACAAACATTTGTCCGGCGCACAAATAATCCTAACAGTATTATTATTAAAGATGGATAAAAGAGAAACTGTAAGAATCATATCTTCTCGAAGATTTAATTTTCTAATAAAACTGTATTTATCTGAAGTGACCTGCCAGGTAAGTAAGTGTATTTGTCTATACAGGTACATAATTTAATAGAGCCTAGAAAGTAATATTTACCCAGCGCTCTTGGGGTATTTTTCACAAAAAACGGAGCCATACAAATTATTAAATTATTATAACAGCACGTTCTATAGTGGTAGGATATTCTCAGTATCGCCCTGGTAAATACCACCATTCAGAATTGAAACGTTGCTTGAAATGGCTTTAGCCATGTTTGGTGACCAGATCTGAATAGTTAGGTACTCCTCACCTTCCTTTTTTTCCCCTCCTCGATACCTCCAGCTGCACAACATACCCCAATTGGAGATGCCATAGTCTCACTGGCTCCGGACTGTTGGCATCAATTAGAACTCTTGTGCGGTTACGTTCACATAAAAAAATCAACATAAAATGTCAAATGACCACTGAAAGCGCTTACATTTCTTTATGTGTGTCATTTACGAAAAATAGGAAGATGTTAAAATTAAGCTATCAGCGGTATGCCTATATCCTGTGTAACAGACGTGTATTCATTCTACATTTTTTTAGATGTTGATACCACTGAGATGAAAGGATTATTCGGCTTGATAAGGAGCCTTATCACTGTGTACATGTGAGATTCGCATTAGGTTTAATCTATTCATTTGGGTTATAGTTTTGTTGATCATGTTTTACAGGCCTGTCATTCCTGAAAAACGATTCCCCTCATTAAGAATAATTTTAGCCACATACAGACATAAAATATTTATAAATAAATAGAGAAACAACTGGTATAGATAGTTAGTTGTCTACCAAGAGCCGAACAAGTGTTTTACTTTTCTTGCCTTCGCCCTTCCTGAAACCCTCCAAATCTGCTGCGTCGCCGGGCCTAGGACCAGAATCAGACAGAGAACAAAGTCATCCAGTGCTCCCACTTCTGTCGACTACAATCTGACACACGATTCAATTGGCTGACACGTGGTAAATAACATAAAAGCAACATAAAAAAGCGAAAAATCGACTAAGCGAAGAAGTCTGCAAAAACGTTTTATCGCTGAGAGCTCCTTTGTAATTTAACGAGAATCAGGAAGAGACTACAACGGAGTTATCAGCGGTATACCGTATTAGTAACATTCCACTTCAAGACGACCTTGCAAACCTCCCGGCCAGTCGCCTGTCGTCTTTAGAAACCTTTTTGGATTAAAGGCGAAAGACTGCTTCTATCACTATACTCCCCCGAAGAGTCGTGGCGAACTCAATGGTAGACCTCGGACGTGAAAAACACCTTGTTGTATGTAGATTGTAGATCCTACTATTATACTGCCAGGGTTTTCTCTCCTTAGGAAGACGTGAACCTCATTAAACCGCATCCGGTGCAGTCACAGCCGTTGTGCGTATATGTTGCATAAAAGCGGTTTAAAGGATTTCGAGCTTTGTGCACGTGGACATATTCAAATAACAGAACACATCGTAGAAGAATGTCCCCTTCACCAGTTGGGAATATGGCACATCCGTGCTGAACCAAGTGATTCCCAATACCGTCGACTGTCTGAATAACCTCAGCATCCCACTATGACCTCCACCAACTCTCCTCTCCATACGAAGAGAATAAGAAGTGGTATGCCCGTAACGTGCCATAAACGGTTTGATTGACCCACTCGATTCAAAATGCCTACATCAGAGGTAAAAAAAAAACGAAAAACCAACAAGGCGAAAAATGTTCGGCAATTAAAACCTTTCCTCGACGCGTGGGAGTCGAACATTATAATCACGTGCGAAATTTTCTCTTCTTTATTGGCGCATTAGCCGACTTTTGGTTTTTGCGAAATCGATGAATTCCAAATCGGCCCAATAAGTAGGTAGGTAAGATCGAGTCATGTCCCTAAATAGAATGATCGACACGCAACGCGGCCCACGCTTCTTTTGCATAACAACAAAACACCGGTTCGAATAAAATGACAGATCAAACAGAACATGTACTTTTTTTCAAATTTCCCCGTCTTGTCCAAACATTATCTCTTAATATTTAATCATTGGAGAAGACAATGTCAACAACTCGACCCAGCAAAATACCCTCCGAGCGGAAACTGAACATTGTTTAAAAATGAGATATGTTAATACGGAAGAGAGGGAGGAGCGCGATAATATAAATGATAGTTGTAAAAATATTTAATAAGACAGAATGGAACAAAAACCTCAAGACTACTTGTCTTAGGTAAGCATTTGAAGAAATTCTGTGAATTATTCATAACTAACTAACTAACCATCACGCCGTTTCCCCGCAGAGGTAGGTAAACAGGACGGAACGCCAAACATCTCGATCTTGGCATTAAATTTTTGCTTCATTCACATTCATACATCGTCTCATACATTCTCATCCGTTATTCCGACTTCTGACAAGGCCCGATTCAAATATTTGATTCACTTGATCGTGCCATGTCTTCCTCGGGTGTCCCCACCTTCTTCTTCCACATTCGTCTCAAAGATCTCATTTCTACGGCATTCAGTTTACTTTCATCCTTCCTCTGCCAATTCCATGCCTCACTGCCATACATCAGGGTTGGTATCAGCACACCATTGTGGACTGTTAGCTTCGCTTCTTTAGACAACTTTTTGTTAGCGCCAACCGCTTTCGATCCTCCGTTAATGGAGTTTCCCGGATTCACCCTTCTTTCAATATCCCTATCAGCTTTTCCATCTCTCGTAAACATATTTCCCAAATATACAAACTCATCGACTTGTGGGATTTTATTTATATGGAATATCTATTGACGTTTTCCTTAAGTTTGGAATGAATACACAATTAATTAGGAACAACTTATTCAATCTTATAAACCACACTCAACATATTGCAATGCCTATCCGGGGCAACCGCTTAACCAACTTGGCTAATGAGACCAGTTCACTTTATGTCATCTTCATTGATATCATATCTCAAATTCAACATTTGTCAATATTATTTTACTTTTCAGGCAGAGGTCCTGGGTTCGAGTCCCAGATGCGACTGAAATTTTTTTATTTTCTATTGTTTTTCCGGTTTCATCTTTCATTTAGGTTATGTTAATATTATTTTCTTCAATGATTAAATATTACAATGAGATTTTTAAATCTCAATAAAAATAATTAATAATTAAAAATTGAACTATAGTTAGATAGTTCTCCCCGTTTCTCCGCCGGGCTAGGCAGAAAGTATGGACCGCCACACATCTGTCTCGGCACTCACTCCTTGGTTCATTCATAATAATATGCTCTTCAGTTATTCTCTTCGGACTCTTGACATGACTGCACTCGAGTATTTTATTCACTTGATGGTGTCATGTCTTCCACAGGCGTTCACGACTTCTTCTAGCATTCTAATACTTTTAAACTCCTAAAAATAATGTCAGGTTTCACAAAGTGTTTTTTTAACCTGTACGTACATAAAGATTAAGATTTAACGTACGATCCGAAGGGGGGTCACTATGGTTCCCCATTGCGAGGCTACCGTGTCTCTTAATATTCCTTTAACACTCGGTTAGTACCGTTTTAACCGGGCATGGCCCATCTTCGCCCAGCAGTCAATCATTAAATTAATGATGAAAAACGGTAAAAGAGTTAGTACGAATATTATTGTAGCCCTTTTCAGTAAAATTAGCATTTTACGACCACATTCGCGACTTCTTTTGAGGAATTTAATTGATATTATTTAAATGCAAATCGATTAGCGAATAGTTTTTCTAGGATTGCCTAAAATACAGTAAGTGATGTAAAAAACCACTTAATATCACATAACACTCTGATTTGGGGTAAGTATATTATCCCCCTTCAGAAAGAGAGTGTTAACTAGATATTTTAATTTTTCATTTTTTATTTTCCAGAGATATTTTTACCACAGATTTTTTTTCAATCTTTTTGAATGGGAATACAATTTTTTCATACAAAAACGTGTGTAACAATCTTTTCTAAGTGTTAGAATACAAAAAGTCTTAGTAATTTGTCAAGAAGAACATAGGGCGCAGAATCACGAGGATGCAACGAAACACATGACAATAATTACGATCAGAAATCGCCAGTCATAATTATCAAACAAAGCGTTCTAAATTCAAAAGTAAAACAAGGGAACAAAGCGCTTCATCTAGAATCTAGAAGTTTGTTGTTTCCGTCATATTGTGGAACGAATCCATCAGAGAAAGAGAGCAAACCACACACAACCACACGGCCGCCACTCATCGGGGCCAATTATTATGCTCTGGCATATCCTTCTTTGACCATTTCGTGATGGACCGTGTGGTTCCGAGAATCATCCAGCACTCTGTAATGCTGTCATTAGCGGCGAAGGAAATATTTCAGCCGTGAATGTGGCTTGGCCTGTATTATTATTATACGAGCATTGTTACCATTAAAGCGATGTCATATTTTGAGTTTGAGAAGTTAAAAATGAGATTGATCAAAATTTGTGTGAACTTTCGGTGACGAAGTATAAATGTAAAAGTTTCAACACTCATTTTCAAAATCATTATTATTTTTTAACAATTTAAATATCAGAAACAGACAAGAATTCATTAGTTGAAATAATATTTCAATGATGGGAATGAAATAAATGCGTTGACTTTAAAAATCCAGTAAGAAAATGATCTACGAATTTCATGACACGGTTCGGATTGAGTTTTTTATTCTTTGAGATTTCTGCTTTACAATTTGTTGATTGCATCGATTTTAGTCAGCAGTCAAGCCGCATTCAGACGAGAGTAAAAAAGAAACCCAGGAGTCTTTTTCTGAACTGGCCGCTGACCAAAAGCAAATAAAACATACTAATTCAATAACGCAACCTTACCGACTTAAACCCAAATGCGTAGACCATTTATCGATTATTTTAAAAGACAACCATTGCCGCGTTACGAATACGACAACATTCGAAAAACTCCAACTACAGTTCCATTATCTAACTCCAACCAACAAAACGCAATAATTACAATTGTAACCAAGTTCGTACAATTTCCAAGAAATAAAAAAGCGCCGTCAATCACAAAGTTCCACTTAACAGAACTAAAGAAATTAAAAGTTCACGAAATTTCCATGAACCTATGTGGGTTAAACGTTGTTTGCTAGGGGCAACAGAGGGGGGAGGGTCTGGTAGGGTGGCTGGCGCCAGGGGCCACCTGTTGCCAAGTCTGGGACCAAACTTACTTTTATAATAGTGGAAAACTACCCTCGGTAATGAAGGGGGTTGAAATTATAAAATAGGGTGGCATAATTAATAACGACTGTAATTAATGGATCAGTGGGCAGGGCGATTATCATTCGATTTCTATTTGGTATTTAATATTTCTGTAGAATCAAATTAGAAAACCAATTTAAAAAATGTTCGATGGTTTGATTCAGATTTTCCAGAACAGATTTATTTTTCCACCATCAGTAATTGATCAAAAGACTTTGAATTTTTTTTCAATGACTTTCGGTTTTTTCCTCATTCGATAGACGAAGAAAAAGAACTAACTAACCATCACGCCGTTTCCTCGCAGGGGTGGGCAGAGAGGACGGACCGCCAAACAACTCGATCTTGGCATACACTTCTTGCTTCATTCACATTCATACATCGTCTCATACATTCTCTTCTATTATTCCGACTTCTGACATGGCCCGACTCAAGTATTTGATTCACTTGATCGTGCCATGTCTTCCTCGGGCGTCCCCGGCTTCTTCTTCCATTCACATTCGCGTCATACATTCTTCTTACACTCCTTTCTTCGTTCATTCGCTCCACATGCCCAAACCATCTAAGCGTCCCTTTCTTAATCTTACTCATTACGCACATCAGCCTTGCATTCTTTATGAATTTCAATATTTTTCACACGATCATACATGGTTTTACCACACATTCGTCTCAGAGATCTCATTTCTAGGGCATTCAGTTTACTTTCATCCTTCTTCTGCCAATTCCATGCCTCACTGATACAAGAAAAAGAAAGGTGAATTTATATTGTAATATTATTTAAAAACCATATCTTAAAGTAACTTTTAATAATGATTATTTTTTCTACAGGGATTCAGGTACTTAATGCATTATTAAGAAACCCGGGAAATAGTGTGCCTACAATATGATCTAAAAAAATATCGACTTGATCTTAAGACATACCAATGAACGTTGTTGTTAGAACGAATGAACTTTTGCTGTATCAAAAAGGTTGAAAATAATATTTTTTAAATCACCCGACATTACACTAATAATTATTGTGTCAAAATTCCTAATATCTGTACGGTTTTCCTGATTTTATTATATTTATCTGTCTTTTGCCAGGTTTAGTAGCATACTGTTTGTACATACTTAGATAAAGAATAGGACGCAGTGGCGGCTCGTGACCTTTAAATGAGCTAGAGTGCTAAGATTGAAAAATACGACTTTATTGATGTTGTTTTAGCTGTAAATGATTTTTTTTTACAAAATTTCATTTTTTTGCACGAAGATTTTTCAGTTAGGTGGGGGGCACTGCACTCTAGTTCAATCAAAAGTCACGAGCCGCCACTGATATGAAGTAATATTTGTACAGCGCCCTTGAGGTGATTTTTCACAAAAAGTCATCCAATTATGATTATTATTATACTGTGAAATGGATGAATGACCTTTGTGACGGTCATAACGGATGGTAAATTTAATTGAAATTTGTATTTATATCTTCTACCTTATCAACAATCTGATTTTCAGGAGGGTTTGCATACGAGACAACTGTATATCATCTTTGGAACATACCTGAAACAATCAAAGAAAAAAATATTAGAAAACAGTCAGAGTCATTAGAATTATATTCATTATTGTAAAATTCTTAGAATACCAGCTTCCAAACAATCTGCCTGGGTCACTCAACATTTTCTCATAATACAAGAAAACAAACGTCAAGATATTAATTCCTTTTCCAAAATAAAAAAAACAGCGAGTCCATAAAATTATTTTCACATAAAAAATTGACAACTGGGAAAAATAACCTGTTGTTTTGTTGATGTGCCGAGCAAACACAATGACTTACTTCTTGACGAAGGAAAAAAACACATTAATAATAATTGCATGGCGCCAGTCATTAACAACTCTTTATTGGTGCCCTCTGACTCGTGAATCATTCAAGACAATTATTATTGTAATAAGAGCTATTTAGGTGAATAATTGTCGGGATTATAAATGCATGGAGTAGATGAGAATCATCTCGATGACATTCATGAAACAACTATTGTGAGTTTAACTTAAGAACAACCTGCTACAGTTCCAAATTTAGTTCTTACTGCGCATACCCACCCCCTCGCATGCGTCCCATCTCCCGCGCACGGCTGCGACGGCCATGTAACTCCGCCCATACACGCGTTTCTGAGATATTAACCCATTCATACCGTGGATGTTCAGTCAAATTATCATAATATTATCAATTTCGGATTAATTCCCTAGCTGTTTTAATCAACCTGATGCCACATAAAATGCAATATGTATATTTTAATATTATAACCATAATTATTTAAATGTATAAAATGAGTTAAATTTGTGTTTGTAGGTAGGTAATACAGAATAAAAAAAAATCCTGTTTTTGAATGTGTTAACGTGGATACCAAGTCGCGGAGAAACTAGTGGGGGAAAGGGCAGGACATGCGCGCTCACGGGTCGTTCTAATGATGGACAGGGTATAGGTAATGTGTAGGCACTTGCAGCGGCGTGCAGTCCATAAAGGCTGAAAAGCTGTGCTTACCCTAAGAAATCGAACCATATTTATTTATTTATTTTTCATGGTATCTATAAAACAGTTGTACACTAATATATTACAGAGCTTGATAGATGAGAAATTGTAAACAAATATACATAGACAAGTATTAGAAATATCAAATAATACAAGTAAACATGGTGAATATGGTAATCGGTATCAAACATGCAAGAAGTGAAAAGTTGATAGATAAAGTATAAATAAATGTTTATACCAGTATGTGGGGAGGTTAGTGTAATCCCACACATTCCATACAAAATATACATGTAATAGTGATTAAAAAAATATATATACAAAAGTTTAAAAAATATATTATAATAATAAGATGGTGAATGATACACCACACACAAAAATAAATAAATAAAAACATAAAAATAACGCCTCTAAGGGCGAGAGGGACGTCGGAGCGTTATTATTTATTAATTCAAAATAATGATAGTATTATTACGCCATACGATAAACATAATGTTTTTAAATAGAAAAATATTTATTAAATATTTTATAAATTAACATAGGCTTAGTATTTATCAAAATCTAATCAGAAATATTACCCTTTCTGACCGTCCCATTGTATGTTTTACAAAATATTTAAAATACGAATATGATTTTTACAGTGGAGAAAAGTATTTTTAATCCTTTATCGTTGCGTTTTTGTAAATAAAAATAACCAAAGATTTGTAATCCGCATTACAAAAAAAAAAATTATTTACGTAGTGTTCATAAAAAAACTAAACCAAACACTATTCTTTTTTTAAATTTATCTTATCGACAAGTTAAAGAAAAACCTTCACAGCATTTTTTAAGGATATTCAACTTTTTAAATGTGTTTGTAAAACATGCGTAGAACGGTCAGAAATGTGTAATATTTTTGATTATACATTGATAAATGTTAAGCGCATGCAAATTAAAATAAAAAAAACGTAATAAATATTTTTCTCTTTAAAAACACCATACTTATCGTATTGCACAATGATATTATCAGTATTTTGAATTAATAAATAAAAACTCTACGAAGTCCCTCTCCCCGTTAAGGTGCAGCGGCATTTAAATTGTGAGGGGCCAATGTCTTTCTCCAGTATGCGTCGATGCTGGAGGCTGGACTGAGGCGGGCCTCCATGATTGGCAATTTTACAACTATTTTGTAACATGGGTTAAGAGTCGCAAAATCGTATGCAAGTGATGTTAAAAATGTCAACGGTCAATGGATCATCATTGAGCAGTTGAGTCGCTCTGCTGATTGGTGTATTCTGGTAAACAGAGGTTCTCGCTTTCGGAGCATAAAATAGTGCATGGGATCTACCACGAGTATACTTATTAGGAACGTATAAGTTTACCCCTTTAACGTAGGTGGATTACATACTCGCATAGTTCCAGAGATTAGCTTAAAAAAATGTTTAGATAAAAAAAAATCGCCTGGCGTCTAAAGTATTGAAATCGAGCATTCCTGTTAAAAACAGGGGTGGGTATATAGGAATGGATAATATATATGAGTATATTCTCTCATATAAATATTTTGATATAAAAAAATCATACTATACTCGTATACAAATAGGTAAAGACTTGTATGCTCATTTACACACTTGGCCATAACAATTCATAGATAGTAAAATAATGGCCATTTTTAAATATTTAATGCACAATTCTTGCAAGAAGTTGAAAAACTTCACATAGCCTACCGTTGGTCATAGAGCAATGCACGCCACTGGGTACTTGCATGTTGCATGCAATAATGACTATTTTTTACGTACTGCTTCTATACCATTTATTGTTTTAGACATAATTCGTAAAAAGATAAAATTGGTGAAAAGACACAAGATGATAATTTAGATTCCCTAGAAACCACGAACTGTGGGAAGCAAACTGTTTATAAGTATATAAAACACAAATAAAACCAGTGGTTTTTTTGGATAATACGGATGTGAGACCTGGTGCTTACTCCAAAGTACTTAAATACACTAAATAATTGGCAGTCGTTGACTGAAATTGGACGAGCAGAATGAAAATGAACTGTGTAATTGATAGGGATCTGAAATAATCGACTTATTTTATGCGAAATTCGCGTTATTTTTGGAAAATTGAGTTAATTATCAGCATAAAACGGTAGCATTTACAACAAAAGCGGTATTTTATATATTGTCTTTTTTTATTTGATTTACTAAAAAAAAGTACGTGGCGTTTTTGACACAAAGTTAGCTGCGTTCCATTTTATGGCTATTCAAGCTTGTCAAAACCATAGACAAATAAATATTTAGAACGAAAATTCGCGGTTGTTTACCTGAAAATGGCGAAATTTGCGTTATCGCAAACACGAAATTTTCAGGTCTCTAGTGAGTAATTGATCACGATACCAGGATACAATTTTGTAAGTCTCAGGCCATGCCCGTGACCGAGTATGTAGGTACCAGTGGAAACGTCCTAGAGGCAAACTGAAGATAGATGAAACCTGACAGCGTGGAAGAAGACTAAATCAGGATGGAGAGGTTCGTTTCAGAGACAGAAACCAGCGAAGAGAACCTGAGGAAGAAGCATACCCAATGCGAAGCGATCTAGACTTTGTACTGAATGTATCAGTAATCAGGCAGAAGTGCGTCAAATGATGTTCAATTTGAAAGATTTTTAGTCCCAGGAGTGAGGCATTTATTGCAGCGAAGCTCCAATTCTCCATGCCGCCCTCCGGCAGATTGGCCTAATCGATGATCGCGTGTCTCGAGGCGGCCGGGGGGTATCGCGCCCCGGCCGTGATTTATTCTGCCCGCCGCCCTCCGCCTCCTACCGGCATGGGGCAGGGGCTGCGGGCGGCAGGGCGGCGCTGTCGCCAGACTCCAGGGCGCCGCATAAGGACACCCGCCCTACCCCGTCCCGCCCGCGGGCCAGCCAGCCACCGTGCGCCGCAATACTGAGTCAATCGGAATGCTCTGATTCACCCTTTGCAGAATGTTTTGGCGGGGATGAGGAATATGATGTCACCGTAGGCATTTAATACGTAGCCCTTTGCAGTGTTTAAAAGCGTGGATTAGCAATGACATAATACATTGACAAAGTAAGTATATCAAGTCATTAGGGATGAGGTATATGATCTCACCGTGGACTTTTAAAATATCGATGAAAGTCACCCTTTGCAGAATGTTTAAACAGGGGAGAGAAATTTAATGTCAACCCATGAAAAATGTTTTAGCGGGGATGAGAAAAATGATATCACCATGGACAATATACACCGATGAATGTCACTCTGTGCAGAACGTTTTTGCGGGGATGAGAAATGTGATATCACCATGGACAATATATATCGATGAATGTCACACTATGCATAATGATTTCGAGGGTATGGGGATAATGATATCACCATGGACAATATACATCGGTGAATGTCACACTATACATAATAATTTAGAGGGTATGAGGATAATGATATTACCATGGACAATATACATCAGTGAATGTCACACTATGCATAATGATTTAGAGGGTATGAGGATAATGATATCACCATGGACAATATACACCGATGAATGTCACTCTGTGCAGAACGTTTTCGCGGGGATGAGAAATGTGATATCACCATGGACAATATATATCGATGAATGTCACACTATGCATAATGATTTAGAGGGTATGGGGATAATGATATCACCATGGACAATATACATCGGTGAATGTCACACTATGCATAATGATTTAGAGGGTATGAGGATAATGATATTACCATGGACAATATACATCGGTGAATGTCACACTATGCATAATGATTTAGAGGGTATGAGGATAATGATATCACCATGAACAATATACATCGGTGAATGTCACACTATGCATAATGATTTAGAGGGTATGACGATAATGATATCACCATGGACAATATACATCGATGAATGTCCATACTATGCAGAATGTTCTAGCTAGCGGCAATGAGAAATACGATATCACCATAGACAATATACATCGATGAATAGTGTCACATGCAGAATGTTTTAGCGGGGATGAGGAAAATGACATCATCATGGATAATATACATCAATGAATGCCAACATATGCAGCATGTTTTAGCGGGGATGAGGAAAATGATCATGGATAATATACATCGATGAATGCCAACATATGCAGCATGTTTTAGCGGGGGTGAAGAAAATGATATCATCATGGATAATGACCGGTCAGTGGCTGAGTTGGCAGCACGTTTGGGTCTCATCAAGGCGTCGTGAGTTCAATTCCTCGGCTGGCAAAGTCCTCCATTACGACACAAGCAACATCTTCCGCTTACTGTGATGGTAGTAGGAGATTTTCAAATATTGTCAGGTTATTCGTAACCAGGGAATATTTGTCTTTCTTTTAAAAAAAAAAAATATATATACATCGATGAATGCCAACATATGCAGCATGTTTTAGCGGGGATGAGGAAAATGATATCATCATAGATAATATACATCGACGAATGCCAACACATGCAGTATGTTTTAAGAAGAATACGAAGTTACGATGGAGATTTAATACATCGATGGATGTCACTCGCTGAAAGAATGGTATAGCAGGGATGAGGAATACGGTCACCCTAATTACATTAACCTAATTACGTTACCTTATCATGGCAGTGAGGCATGGAATTGCCAGAGGAAGGACGAACGCAGAAATGAGATCACTGAGGCATACGCTCGCAACTCCGATATTAGTGTAATCAAAGTTAAGAACGGGACGCTTCGATTGCTAGGCCATGTTACAGACGTAGAACGGATCAACAAAGAAACGAGTGTAAGGAAAATATACCTATGAAGCGCAAGTGAATGGAAGAGGTAATCGGGAACGCCCATTGAGGTATCCAAGGAAGACATGTTGAATCAAATACTTGAGGCCGTTCAATCATCAGCATAAAAGAAGAGTTTATATGGATGTGAATATAGCAAAGAGGATGTGCCAATAAAATGTTGTATGGCGTTCCAGTCGGTGTTTTCACCTAACTGTAAAAGCGCTTTAGCAGTCTAATGCGCGACACAGTGGTGATGGTTCACGCACTGATTGACGCAGTTACTGGATGAGTAACGCACTGATTACCGCTGTTTTCTGCATGCATTAACAACATTAACGCGGAACCAGTTAATCAACGCGTTAACGACCAGTGGGGAATAGAACCGCTATTAATGATTCCACAAGCAGGTAAGATCGTTAGACAATGATGGATGGCCAATGAGATCGTGGGTTATCGGTCCTTATTAATTCCAATACGATTTTAGCACCCAGTCAGGAGCATTCCTGTCCCGGTGAGACCAGTACACCAGGAGGCACTGATTTGTTAGAACTTATGACATTTGCTCTGTGGATTCAGGAAGTTAGAGTTAAATCGACCGATATATAGTGAAACCTAATAAGTCAATATTGGAATTTAGGAAGGGCAGGAATAAAAGTTTAGATTGAGCGTTGGTATTTCGTTTCTCGCTTCTTTTTGTTGCCCGCTTCTTCTCGCTTTAAGGTTCTCGCTTCTTGCTTCCCGCTTCGTTCTTCCCGCTTATAGGTTTTTTGTTTTTAGTTATTGCTTTCCACTGCTTCTTGTTTCCAGTTTTCCGGTATTTTATGATTTCCACTTTCGTAGCTTCTTGCTTCAAGTTTCATACTTCCCGCTTGCTGGTTTTTTTGCTTCACGATGCTTCTTGTTTCCTACTTTCCACTGGTTCTTACCTCCTGTTTCCCGCTGCTTCTTGCTTCCAGCTTTACGCTACGGCTACTACGTTTCCTGCTTCTTGCTTCCAGGTACAGATATATATATATATATATATATATATATATATATATATGTGTGTGTATATATTCCATGTCAATACTTGGTTTAATGTTCAGATGTCCATGTGAGACAAAAAAGTGAAAAAAAAGAAAAAATAGCATCAAACCATTGTGATTCTTAAATGTATATTATTGGAAGGACACGGTTACAAAAGAGTTTCTTTATCTTAACGAATAAAATATATGAAAGGAACTAAATAAACATAAATACATGAATAGATGTTAATAATAATTGAGGAAGGAGCTGTAAGCCCGAACTCATTCTAGAATTGAATACCTCCATAAATCATCATTTGCCTATCACTCCCACTTACATCAGCGCAAATGTTACTCGAACAAAAACGCATTGTCAAAGTCACGACAACAATCCCGGGTGATTATTTATGCGCAGTGGTCACCTCAATTAGCTGATCATCAAAGATGAAACCACTCTTTCAACTGCCCTTTGAAAAGAGAAAAAAGGGGGTGACCGTAAATCACGCCACAAAGTGGGACCACCATTGTGTCTATTCCACAAAGGGGATAAATAGCCGGCTACCTGTCTTGGCACAAAACCCAACCACGAACGAAGCACGAGCAATAAAAAAAGATATTAAATTGATAAATGCATTTTCAGCAAGCGCTGGGGATTTGTCGGGACTTAAAATTGAAGGAAAGCGAATCTTACCACAAAAAAAGACAACAATGTTATGGTTTAACAATGGTCATTTCAATCGAACTCTGGGTAGGATAGGATCAACAGAGATATCTCAATATTTTGACAGATGGACAAAGAATGCCAAATGCGATTGATCAAAACAAAACAATTGATCGGTAATAACCGGTGTTCCTATACCAAACTTGATTATTATTCGATAAAATTATTATTTATGACTATGACCTTATACGAGTATTATAGGTGACTCGTGGACGACCTTGGATATTGAAACTGCGATATATGTCAGTGATTTGTTAGGAAATGGAGAAGAAGCTAAAAGACATTAACTAAAGTTACATTATTGCCCATGTATCCTAATTACACTTATCTTATTTTATTAACGCTATTAGAAGTCTCACACTTCAATCCGTTTCTTATCGAGGGACGAATTACATTTAGGAAGATAAATTCTAATTAAATCCCTGTACTGCACCACTCATCATCAAATATGCTTTTCCTTTCCTAAAAACGAGCAAGAACATAAATAATAATTAAAATAAATACCAGGATTAAATAATATTTCCAATAACATGTGCTTTCCCATATTATGTCTTCTGCGTGCAAAACCGCATACAAATTTCGCTAATAAACAGTGTTTATCTCAAGTGACCTGCCGGGTAAGCACGGTCTGTATAATATTATCTGTCTGTACATAAAATTAATAACATGTACGTATATTTTAACGTGGCATCACGTCCATTGGTCAAATGCATTGTACTTGGTATTACAGATCGATGAACTGGTGGATGCAATTTGTTAGCCGCAAGTTGTAATAATACAATTGTTAGTGATAAGACAGAGCATTGGAAAAATATATATTTGTACAGGCGCGCCAGTATATTTGTGAGGCCAGTTTTCACAAAACCGCGCTACAAAATCATCCAAATATTATTATTAGAGTACCTTTAGGACATAAAATAAAGAAGAACACAAGAAATGCGATGTGAGCGTGTTTCGTGATTCAAAAGTCTGACCATTCTGACCTTAAATACCGAATGCATTTTAGAAATCAATGATTAAGGATATTAAATAAGGATTAACGTATTTGGTTATTATGTTTTGATTCATTCCTACGAGTTGCATGTATTAAAATTTAATATACCGGAAATCAAAGGAGCGTGTGTCAGGATTTGAGAGGAATGATCCGCTACACCAATGTTTAACAGGAGTCGACTTATTTGCATAACGGTTATAAAAACTTATCATTAAATTTGCACAAAATAAATTATAAAATGGGATAACAAATAATATGAATTAACTACGAAACAATGAGAGATAATCTAATCCAGCCGAACAATAGCAAGTGATTGGAGATATTAGGGAAAACCGGCGACTATATAGGAAACGTAGATGTCACTACTGTCACCGTGCTTCAGGTGTTTGACGGCTGTCGAAATAGGAAATCTTAGTGGGCAGTTCAGCAGGTAGAAGCAGGTAGCTACATGATATATATATAGAATTACGATGTCAGGAAGTGTAAGAAAGACAGAGCGCGTGCTAAATAGTTTATTTTCATTGGCTTTCGGGGTTAGAAACAAAAGGTAATAAGTTAGTGGTAACAGTGGGTTTCTTTAAAGACGATATGAAAGGTACTTCTATCATGTATTATCTATTCAGTGTTTTAGGGACGATAAGAAAATGTTCCAAAGGCGTTCCAGGGTGGAAGATTCTCAGTCACAGAGCAAATAATACATAGAGATGTCCTAACACGCGAGGGGAAGAAACCAAAATAAGGAGGGTGAAGGGCGAGCTAGGCGTGTCACCGATTTAAGTAAAACAGAAAAAGAGTAAAAAGGTTCGGCTTGTTTACAAAAATCGAATATTTTAGTATTTATGATCCTTTTATTTTATAAAAGGATCAAACTAAATATTCACAAACTGTTGTATAATTGCTCACCGTAGTCAAAATCACGCGAAACAAACGTGGAAGGCAGTGAACTAGGTTGGTGCTAAAATGGTATGGTGGTAGACCACCGTTCAGAAATTGAAACTGTGTGAAATAGGTATTCCCCCCAAATCTGAATGATCAAATGCTTCCCAATCAAACTCTTCTCCTTCCTATTTCCTTCAGCCTCTCATTCAGCTGAAAATTCACCAAATGTGGATACCGTAGATCGGTTCGTTTTCCGTTTTCTTCCCGCGCACGTTTCAAATAATGTTTTCTTTGAACTGTTTGATTTTGAAATACTGCGGTATCACATTTTATAAATAATTTGACCGAAAAATCAGGCACAGTTTGCCGGGAACCGTTTTACAATTCCATCCAACGCATCGCCGGCACTGATGAAATTAAATATGCGAGTGGGAGGTACGCGTGTGTGCGTGCGTGTACGACGATACGCATTCCGCCAGAAGTGATTTTCCACTCGGTCTGGCTTTACCGTTGTCGAAGCTCGGAGCAGGTTCACAATAATAATACACCGTGGGAGAAAACACGGTGTGTAACACGAAACAATTCACCAAAATGTCAAAAGCCAAAACAGGGAAGTTGGATGCTATGTTTCAAATGAAACGTCCCGTTTGTTGAATGCGCTAATTGTATCTTCTGCTTGTTTTTAGGAGGATTGTCAAGAATTGAAGAAGTGGCATGTTTGGTCTGAATCAACAATCCGTACATTGTAGTCATATTACGTGTTCAGTAGTCGGTCGGTTGCTTCGTTGCTTGGTTTGTTTGTTGCATGTTTGTCGTATTGAACGGCTCCTTTGTCACTTACGGCGAGGTATTTGAGAGACCCGCAACAATGCGGGTTAATAATTACCTTGTTTTGTGGCTAAATAAACTTGTCATGAGGAAAGACTTGAAGAAAGCTCATGGGTCGATACGATATGGACACAATTTTATAGAAATAACTTATACCAGACTGCGCAAACCAACTCGTAATTGCGATAATGCAGCTTTAATGATTTGGGATGTATTATTGTTTAATTTTTCTATTTAATATTACTGATAAATGTTTCAAAAATATTGTTTAACATTACTTTATGATTTAAAAACTACATGTACTTATTTATAATTATCGATAGGTCATTATATTCTGTTCTAAAAAATCAAATAATACATAAAGATGCCCTAACACGCAAGGGGAAGAAACCAAAATAAGAGGGGCGGGAGACGAGCTAGGCGTGCCGTCAATTCAAGTAAAACAGCAACTAAGTAAAAAGGTTCGGCTTGTATTAGTTTGACCCTTTTTATAAATGTTTTTTTTTAATTTGCTTACCTCAGTTAAAATCACGCAGTGAACTATGTTGGTGCCAAAATGCTTGTCATGTGACCTTTGCCTAGAGCCGCCGTACTTAGGGTAAGTTTATAAATTCTGACGTCAATGAAGCGTCCTTAATATTAAAAAAAAAATAACGTTTACATCGACCGTGCATTCTGTTCGAAACTCTTCAGTCGTAATAGTAACATAATATGGCCGTACGCGGTTTTACGACGCATGCGCCGCACGGTTCCCATAAGTTCCGATGATTTATTTTACAGTCTCAAATAAATAGAGCGTCGGCTTCTGCGGAGGTTACAAGTTACAATATGAAACCACTTCAAAATAACGCAATCGAGTCGGAGACGGTAATAACAGAACGATAAAACAGGTAATGGCTCCGCCATAACACCGGGTCGGATCGGAAATTCCCAATTTTACGACATTTTTCGGCAGGTCTGCGTCCTTCAATACGTCGTGAAAAGGGTCTCTTGGACTGCCACGGATGGGCGTAAAAGTCCTTCAAACGTTTCCACGAAATGACCAGACAATCCGATAAATAAATCGTGTGGAAGTTCAATGGAGAGACTGTAAGAAGCCCCGGCAGTTAAATGCGGGAGTGTTTTCGCAATACCTCGTAAAATGCTTATGTTATCATCGTACATGTACGAACTAGCACGTGGAAGTCAGAAGAAATTTAAATAAGACGTATAATAATAGCAGCATCATTGTTATAATAATAAGAGTTAATTTCTATAGCGCAGTTTTGTGAAGGTTCACCTCAAGTGCGCTTTACGCTAACTGACATAACGTATGGTAATATAATTGTAAAATAACAGATATACTACATAGTAAATATGTTATTATAATATATAATTAAAACCATGTCATAAAATATTCATGAGCAGGTGTTATAAAATAACAATTTAGAAACTAAGGGTGTAATAATCAAATATAAAGTAGGTAGAAATAACAACAGAGCGAGAGAAAATTATATGACATTATATACATGGTGTTTCACTGAATACTAAGGAAATTAAATAACAAGGAGAGAAAACCGCAACTAAATAAGCTATGGAGGATTTTAAGAAAAAATGTCCTGAAATTCTGTTTCTACGTACATGAATTTATATTTTATGTCGGATAGGATTTTTTAAATAATTTTGTTTTTAATACGGCAATATTTTCAGATTTTACAAGAAACAATGTGCATGCAAGTTTACTGATACCAATATTAAAATCAATAATATTTCAAATAGCCACTTAAAACAAAGATTAAGAAAGTCAAAGTTTCCGTAGAAAAAGTTGAACACCTTATCCCAGAATCCAGAGCTAGTCCGTCTTACATTATTATCATATCTGTTACCAAACAATTATTAAAAAAAAGATTATATTATAGACTAGTTCAATCATATCTAAGCTACTTAATTTAAATCTGGGTAAAAGTATATGAAACATACATAAATGAATTACAGGTAAAGGTATTTTAATTCTAGAACATCCACCAAAAAATATACGAGGAAACAAAACTGTTAACAATAAGAAAACTATACAAATATAATACACGTCTCTTAATATATAAAATAAATAATAAACTCATACATACACAAACACAGAATACATTTACACACTTTCCACGATAACCTGATAACATACATTTAAACACTGTACATACACGATTTGGCCAGTAATCCATTGACTACGAGTGGTAATTTATATAATTTCCTTCCAGACGACATTAAAAAATAAAGAAGCCCAGGTGTATTTAAAAAGAAGTGGTTCCTTCTAGGCAGTGAAATGAAAAAAATAATCAAAATGTTTAATACTTTTAATGTTTAAGTAACCATTCTAGTTAAATAAGTGAAAATGATTTTTTCTTTTTTCTGGAATAACAATAAATTTAAAAAAAAAATAGTACATTCTATGACACAAAAATATCTCTTAGCAATATTGCGAAAAAATTGATCATAATATGTGCATACTAATTGACAATTCCCACAAGAATCTGAAGCATTTCAAAGCTCGCGACATCTACAAATGTAACTTCAAAGGGACGCTTAGATGGTATGGGCATGTGGAGCGAATGAACGAAGAAAGGAGTGTAAGAAGAATGACGCGAATGTGGATGGAAGAAGAAGCAGAGTACGCCGGAGGAAGACATGGCACGATCAAGTGAATCAAATACTTGAGTCGGGCCATGTTAGAAGTCGGAATAATAGAAGAGAACGTATGAGACGATGTATGAATGTGAATGAAGCAAGAAGTGTATGTCAAGATCGAGTTGTTTGGCGGTCCGTCTTCTCTGCCTAACCCTGCGGGGAAACGGCGTGATGGTTAGTTAGTTAGTTAGTTTATTTACTTCTAAAAGGCCAGATTAATTAATCTACTTCCTATCTGAGTAGAGGCTAAAAAATTGTCCAATAAGCAGTTGAACAGAATACACAAAATATACGAATATATCGATTTGCGACTTAAATTAAAACGTAGTATCAGCGAATCAGCGTATAAGAATAGCAGAAGGTAGAAGAGATGATTAGCCGGTGAACTGATGATGCTGAGTGTTTGGTACAGCTACGTCAGATAGTTAGAGAGACAGAAGCGCATCTATCCTTCATCACGCTGGTGGGTGACGAGAGGCCGGAGGAATGCCGGGGCAATCTGGCAAATTCCTCAAACAAGACTGACAAGAGAATAGGGTGACGATGCTTAGGAATATTATGATATTATGTTTCATTGCTTCTAGAATTGTTATAGAAACAATACTTCTAGTAAATTATGGTAGGTTCGATGAATGAAGAGCGTTACAACAAATTAGATAAATAGTAGCCTAAAAAAAATTAATACCCAAATCTTGATTACCATATTGTGTATACCCCCTTTAGAGGCTTTAACAAAATTTACAGTAAAATAAACTATAATAGCGACTCAGGTATAAAATATATTATAGCAGGTACATCGGATAGTATAAATCGTATTCCCAAAATACAAAAACAAAATATTTAAAATGTCTCACAAACGAGTACATTGTCTGTGTATAATTCAATATAATTTGCAACGAAGTAAATATTCTTACTTACGAGTATGTATCGTGCACTACAGATGTAACTGTCATTCAGTTAAATTAGGTACGAATAGTTGTAAAACAAATGAATTGTGCTCATCATGTTTACGAAAGTATTGTCTGAACTCAAAAATCGATCTTATGCTCTGACACATATCTTGTTAATGTATGTAATAACATATAAGTCTAGGTACAAGCGACTTTTTGAATGACTTGTCTGACTCGTCTTGAAATTATTGTTACAGTATTTCTAGTTGGAATATTAAAGTTAATAAAACTAAGCAAATCAGGGCTGTCCATTACTAATACAAATAAAAAATAAATAAAAATAAAAGTTAACTAAGAAATAAGTCTTCTATCTAAGAGTTTAAATCATTTTAATTAAATAATTAAAAATGTACTTAGTTTACACCACTTTTATAAAAATAAATAAATATCTCTACATGTTTCGATAGCAATGCTATTATAATAATAGTTTTTTAATGCTAGGTTCCAATGATAACAAATGGAATGTCAGGAAATACACGAAATTTGTTCTATTGCGTTAGTCATTCGAGCGTCATTAGACTTACGTGCAAAATTTAAATGTACGTAAGTGCCCAGATCTATTGATTAAATTACTTTACACGAACTTGTCTGTGAAGTAAAACAAAATTAATAACTGCGTCTTCAATACTAATTATTATATATTAAGTATTTATACAAAAATGTAATTCGATTACGTAAAAGCCCCAAACGGCATTGTATCGGACATCTTGCCGCCCATTTTTATATTTTGTAAATAATTGTAACTTGTAAGGGAATCGGGTCGTGTGGAAAATAAATATTGCTTCACCGTTCGCGAACAGGCCCGATTCCCGATATTTTTGTATATGTCGGGTGGTCTGGGGATGAGTATGTTCCCCCAGACCACTCTAACTTTGACTGAATAAAGATGACAGAGCGAGATGACGCGGTGGGAGGGAGACGGAGATGTCGAGTAAATCTCGCGGCGCTACTCGATGTAGATTTTTGTGTCGATAGCGCCGTGAGATGTCAACTAGGCCGCCCGGCGTAGCCCCCGCTGACTCTTGGACCACCCCCCGGAATACCAACGCCCCAAGGAACCAGACCCTCGCTTCATCACGGACAAGGCCCAGTCGAGCCTTTGCACAAAATTGTGTTTGTGCAAAGCATTAGGTATTTCGCAAGTTACAAAATCGGCGTCGTTCCTCCTTGCAAAAGGAACGACAGGTTGAGTCTCTCTCCCTCCAGCCCACTTCGCAGATTGGAATCAGTCGGCCTTCTACAGTCGTTTGTGTGTCGGAGTACGTCTGACACAGGGCATAAATAAATTTTAACAAGCCCGAAATTACAAACAGTCCCAAGCAATTATTTCCAGCGTTGGTCACCCTGCCATCGGCAACACGGCCGGACAGAAGACGTACATATGATTTATAAACAAAGTCTCGACGGTATTAATATATTAGAGATAATAAAAAAATAAAAATAAATTAATTAACATTTCGAATCAGTGAGGGCCGGCCGACCGTTCGCTTGAATTTTTTACTCAGTTCGCCACACGATCAAATTAAATATGTATTTACTTTTTTCTGCAGTGAACGGGGGATATTGTAAAACAAGCACTTGCGTACTAGAAATAATAACGAGTTGGGTGGCAAGTTAAAACACACATGCTCTTCTTATTGACGTAAAAAACACCTCAACAATTTATTAAATAAGAAAATAAATGAATTAAAAATTACTTTGTGATCACCACTTTATTAATATATACATATCAAGACTGATAGGGATATTGAAAGAATGGTGAACGCAGGAAACTCCATTAACGGAGGACTGAACGCGGTTGGCGCAAACAAAAAGTTGTCCAAAGAAGCGAAGCTAGCAGTCCACAATGGAGCGCTGATACCAACTCTGATGTATAGCAGTGAGGCATGGAACTGGCAGAGGAAGGATGAAAGTAGACTGAATGCTGTAGAAATGAGATCTCTGAGACGAATGCGTGGTAAAACCATGTATGATCGTGCGAAAAATGTTGAGATTCGTAAAGAATGCAAGGCTGATGTAAGCGTAGTGAGCAAGATTAAGAAAGGGACGCTTAGATGGTTTGGGCATGTAGAGCGAATGAATGAAGAAAGGAGTGTAAGGAGAATATATGACGCGAATGTGAATGGAAGAAGAAGGAAGGATCGTGCCACATCCAAGGAAGACGTAGCACGATCAAGTGAATCAAATACTTGAGTCGGGCCATGTCAAAAGTCGGAATAACAGAAGAGAATGTATGAGACGTTGTATGAAAGTGAATGAAGCAAGAAGTGTATGGCGGTCCGTCCTCTCTGCCTACCCCTGCGGGGAAACGGCGTGATGGTTAATTAGTTAGTTAGTTATCAAGATGTTTCGAAAGCAATACTTTCCTCATCAGGAATATACAGAATAGATATAATATTCAGTTTATTTTTTATAACTTATTGAAGTTTGTAAACCTCATTGTAACATTTAATCAATGAAGAAGATAATATTAACATATCCCAAAATGAACCACGAAACCGAAAAAAACAACAGAAATTAAAAAAGATTTCAGTCGCATCTGGGACTCGAACCCAGGACCTCTACCTATCCGGGGTAACCGCTTAACCAACTAAGCTAATGAGACCAGTTCAATTTACGCCATTTACACCGATATCATACTTCAACTTCAAGACTTGTTAATATTATCCTCCATTTTTATAAATCCCATATTATTGGCTGCTATCCTTATGATGATTGCAAAGTTTCATCCCGAACTCAATTGCAACCGGAACAGAGTCTCGGATATACCTACCCGATTTTATGTATATGAGACATCTATTGACTTATTTTACAAGTCTGGAAAGAAATAATCAATTTATTTTTTAAAACTTATTGAAGTTTGTAAAACTCATTGTAATATTTAATCATTGAAGAAGATAATATTAACACATCCCAAAATGAACCACGAAACCGAAAAAAACAAGGGTAAAAAGCAGGGGTCAGCAGGGAGAATAGACAGCCACACAACTTTGTCTCGGCGCAAACTCCTTGCTTCATTCATATTCATATATCGTCTCATCCATACTCTTCTGTTATTCCGACACTCGACATGACCCGACTCAAGTATTTGATTCATTTGATCGTGCCATGTCTTCTACATTTCCAAATATTCAATCCACAATTCGTACCCAAAATTTAAAAAAACTATACGCAGCCTACCTTTGCTCATAGAGCAATGCACGCCACTGCCAGAAAGGTACAAAAATACCGATTAAACAAAGTGGATAGTATGACGTCACAGTGAATAAATATCTCGGTTATTGGAGAATCTATTATAATTTGGATTGTTTTCTAGTATTGGAGCAAGCGCACCTTATCTTCATAAGAATAATTTATCGTTTGTTTTGTACAGTAACATAATAAAATTTAGAGGTGAGAATTTGCGACAATATGTTGACGTTAATTACAATTATTACTATCGCACGTCAACAAATTGTGACGACTCAATTAATGTTTTTTGATAAATGAGCACAACCAAAATATTGGATGACCGGTTTGTAAATAACTTTAAACAACGAAATATAACTGAAAAAAAAACAAACAAATTGCGAATTATTAATCAGTTATGGGCGATTAAAAATTCTTTCAGTTTAGAAAAAAACTTTTACCGAAGCATAAAATAAAATTTTCTATTTTCGGAACATATTTCAATTATGTCTTAATATTCTTATTAAACACTAGCTGAAGTTTCCGGCGTTGCCCGAGGTTACGAATGGTTTGGAGTAAAGTTTTGAGGTTGTGATGTGAGGTTTTGACGTTTTGAAGTTTTGAAGTTATCCCTACCCTATTATTTCCATGATAACTGATAACTAAGACGAGACAAGAGCATGCACGTTTTGAGGACAACATTATTAGTTACTTGTTGAAATAGGCGTATGTCTTCAGAGCACCTGGGACATTGTTGAACTCACAAGTCAAATCAGGTAGTTCCAGAAAACAATTAGCAAACTAATGGATACGACTATAGAAAGGGTTAGTTTTATAAAATTACCATCGTCTGTACATTCAGATTGCAATAAGGTTGAACTCATCTGGCAGCAAAGCAGGTAGGTCCAGCATAAAATAAGCACATCAACCTGTACGTGGCATCTTGTAATTCTCCCTCCAGTAGATTTGTTTTAACACTCGGCAGCATCAAAGCGCCGGGGTCATTGGTCATTCGCTGGTTATCTTGCCTCGACCTCAGATGCCCTGGGCCAAGTTACGACGGCAGACTTCAAACGGGACTGTCGTTGGGTGCATTGGGCAGTGTGCACTGTGCATCTAATTCTAATTAAATATAAACAAGATTTTTTTCACGGTCAGTCTAAACAAGTCGTTTAATTCTTGGCGCTGCATACATACGGGGAACTTAATATTTATAATGTATACGAATATAATAATAAGAGGAATTATTGTGAGAAAACATTTACACAAAACAAAGGGGCGTTAACCGTACACATTTGTGCATGCATACACAATGTTTTTGCTTTCCGTCACCGATGGAAAACATTCCCCTCGTAGGTGGAGAGGGGAAGAGGAAACGTTTGTTTCATTTTCTAAAAACCACCGCACTTTGCGTCCCGTCCGATGATACTTCGCCAGTCACAGCATAAATTGGACGGGATTTTTAGATTATGTATACTCAGTGATATTATAATAAATACATTATTATAAGAAGTTTGCTTATATATCAGTAGTAATAATAATTTATTTAACTGGTACGTTTTCTATTATTTTATCTGCTATTTCTAATACCATCACAGCCCTCAGATTCAGAACTTTTAAATGACACATTGAGATTAAACACGTTAAAGGGATGCAATCGATCCCTTTAATGGCCTATATTTCATAATGTAAAACAAAAATAAATAAATTACTTCTAATCCGAACTAGATAATTTACTATACTCTTTGATGAAAAAAAAGATCATTAGCTTTAGGTAATTATTCTGACCTCAAATTCAAAATTAAGTTTTGTATGAAACAGGCCGCGCAGCCGTTCCTCTTAAACGTTCTACGTATTTGACGTTGGGGTGAAGGGCGAACTCGACGAGAAAATATAAATAAATCAATTACATAAACACTGAATAAAAACAGAATTAATAATAATAATAATTATATAAATTGAAAATACACTTTGTATATACCACTTTACTTAAAATATATTAATATTTCGACATGTTTCGATAGCAATGCTATCATCTTCAGGAATAAATGAATACTAAAAAATAATTTCAAGTATAGAAAAATGAAATAAAATTTAAAACAATAATTTAAGAATATACAAAATATGAGCATAAACAATAATGAATTAAAGTAGGTATAAATATATGTATATATTTACCTACTTTAATTCATTATTGTTTATGCTCATATTTTGTATATTCTTAAATTATTGTTTTAAATTTTATTTCATTTTTCTATACTTGAAATTATTTTTTAGTATTCATTTATTCCTGAAGATGATAGCATTGCTATCGAAACATGTCGAAACATGTCGAAATATTAATATATTTTAAGTAAAGTGGTATATACAAAGTGTATTTTCAATTTATATAATTAATAATGATGCCACAAAATTACAAAGCATTTGAAGAAATTATAATAATAATAATAATTGGATTACTTCTATAGCGTCGTTTTCGTGGGAAAATCACCTCAAGGGCGCTTTACAATTAATTAAATAACATATACAACCAATACCTTATAGCTAAACTTTATTACTAATGGCTTATAAGTAAGACTTATGGCTAGGGACTAACTACTGAGACTTATAATTAGTGACTTACATCTATGGCTTATGGGAAGTCACTTACCAACTAAAAGTTATAGCTAGTGACAATTTAAACTTAAGTAGGCATAACTAAAATAAAAACCTAACACATATATAAACCTAGTACATATTTAAAACTAATACATATCTATGACCAAGTGCATATTTTGTATACAATACTGCAAAATGACGTACAACTATGGCTTAAAACTAGAGTCTTACAACTAACATACCTATTGTCGTACGTGTGACGATCATAATGCATTAAAGCTACGATATGCATGGATAATAAAATGTACGTATCTACCAATAATACTTCTGAATAGGTATCTATATATTTTAGGGTTCGTTTTAAGGTGCGGGTGGTGATGTAAGATAGGGGATGAACGTGTCAATATTCGGCGGTGCTAACACTGCTAACCACCCCGTTAAGGGAAAAGTGTAAACCGATCTTCACAACTGCACGTGGGGGGAGGGGTAGAATTGGCGCCTCGTAGAGGCGCCGGCTAATCTCATCACTCTTAAAAAAACACTACTTACAACAGGGTGGTAGAAAATAAATACTGCACAACGGAAAATTTACTTTATTTACTCGTATTTGGCTTTCACTCTGAATCACATGACGGTACTCTCAGCTATCGACTAATAATAATAATAATAATCGGATGATTTTTATAGCGCCGTTTTTGTGAAAAATCACCTCAAGGGTGCTGTACAAATATTACTTCCTATTCTTATATTACATCTATTCTATGAAGTTTTTTTTTTTACATTTATTTTCTCTTTTTGGACAGCCTATCATTACACATTATTTATAGACCATATAAAGAGATGCAGTTACATTATCAAAACTAAATAGGGCTTGGTCTAAGTTTTCATATATGTTAAATTGAAAAAAATATATTGCGATATATTGCAAGACGCTAATACAAATGATAGAGTGATTGTTTACATTATATTCAAGAATGTATTTAAGCGAAGACAATGAATTATTATCTATATTTTTTAGGATAAATAACACCGAATACTCTTAAAAGGGGACACTTTGAGTAGACCGGATTATGAGTTTTAAAGTAAAAAAGGAAGAAATATTTTTTTTAATGTTTTACTACATAAATAAATAAAAAAAATAATGAGAAAATTGATATTATGCAATAGATGAGAAAGGGGTGTAATAGTGGAATATAAATATGTAATTGGTATTAAGCTGTCTTTGTGAGAAAATTTTGAAAGGAAACTGATGTCCATGGTTAAATATTGTAAATATTGTCAAATTACGATTTTGAGGAATTCCTCCTTGAAAATTTGATTTTGAGACAAAGTGAGCATAAAATATTAAAGGTTAACAACACGAGGACTTCTTCAGTTATGAGCACACTTAATCAACTCCGATATAGAAAATATTTTCACGAGTTAACCATTTGCAAAGTGCTATTTTATTAGGACGATCCATCTATGTTATACACATATAAAGAAAAATGTCCATTTGGATGTTTAAAAAAAATGTGAAATTCAATTTTATTTCAAGCTTGATGAAATTTTGCACAATTGACCTTCAAAACAAGAGGAAGGTCACTGTTTACATGAGATTTCGAAAAACCACCCCCCATCTCCCTTTTTCGAACCCCTCAAAGCAGATTTTTGATAGTCCTTGGTGAATTTTTACACGCAAGGGGTAAAGGTAACACATCATAACCTCAAAACTTTACTCCAAACCATTAATAACCTCGGGCAACGTCGGGTACTTCAGCTAATGTATTACGAAAAATGTGAGCCAATATTGATAAAGTGTATTTGCCATCGAATATTATTATACCTATCTGGTTACTTACCACCATCAGGCAGTCAGGTAGGTACTGCGTGACATTATCTATACTACATAATGGAAGGAAGAAGAGACGGCACACACGACAAGACAAACAACGGCGTTGATTTATATTACATATTAGGTACACACTCCGTGTGTGTACACACTTATTTTTACATTCCTTGTGATATGCGCCGACACTATGTACGCGATGACCGAAACACGAGAACGAAATAGAAGTGCGAGATAAAAATAACTTGAAGATATTCCTGACTCAAAGTTAAAAATGTCAGTTAAAAGTGAATGATTTGTATTTGAAAATAAACTATATTTTGCAATGGACAGAAGCCACCAAAACAGACCAAC
The DNA here is from genome assembly GCA_022606495.2 of Halesus radiatus. NCBI lineage: Eukaryota > Metazoa > Arthropoda > Insecta > Trichoptera > Limnephilidae > Halesus > Halesus radiatus. The sequence continues at coordinate 137,959 of JAHDVE020006698.1, forward strand.
ATAGGGACGCCTCGACGAAGCAATACGTCCCTAAGCGAACTAGGAAAAGGAAAGAAACGGACGACGATGAAAGATATGGATTTCCGACAATTTTTAGTGTATAATATTATTTTAATACAATGGTAATGTGTACCCACTTGGAAGCAAGAGCTTAGTTCAACAACATTATACTCGTATAATACAACAATAAATAAAAATAATCACACAAATAGTAGCTCAATAATTAAACAATATAGTTAGTTACATGCATGTTGTGATCAATCGACACAAGAAGAAAAAAATATTTTTAAAATACGAAAAAACAATAGAAAAGTTTTGTTATAGTGATATCAGACTCCAATTACATAATAGCAATTAAATAATATAATAAAAATATCAGCAAGATCACACAGGTTGAGAAATACAAAAAAACAGTAGTACAGCTTTGTTACAGTGAGAATAGACTACTAATACAATGGTAGCATTTAGATAATTACAAAGATATCCGCAGATATCCAGGAGATATACAATCAAGAAGACCATCACATTTGTTTACAACATAAGAAAGAGCAAAATAGCATCAATACAGCAGATGTCTAGGAGATATACAATCAAGGAGACCATCAGAATTGTTAATTATTGAATATAATTTTAAGCGTGACAGATGTTTCATTTTCGAGAGCATCAGAGGCAGACGCCGCACAACATGACTTCGGAATCTTAGTAACTGGTACGAGTGCAGTTCTGCAGAGTTATTCCGGGCTGCAGAGCGTAAGGTGAATATTTCCCTGATTGTATCCGACAAGAAAAAAAAAGAAATTGAATGCCATTTAGCACAAATGATTGCAGAGCAATACGAGTGAGACAAAAAATAATTAGGTATGTCACGATCAAGCGAATCAAATACTTGAGTCGGGCCACGAGTCAGAATTATAGAAGAGTATTTATGAGACGATGTCTGAAGACCCACCAATACCCTCCGAGCGGAAAATGAGATATTTGAATACGGAAGAGAGAGGGAGCGCGCTAATATAAAAGACGCTTAGGGCGTAAGCGATCGTTTTAAAAATATTTAATAAATCACGATATATTAAACATAGAGCAAAAATCTCAAGACTACTGATTTTAAGTAGCATTTAAAGAAACGCTGTGAATTTTTTCATACCTATAACATGTTCAATAACAGAACCACAAGAATTGTTTATATTTTTCGGATCATACTTCGCGATTTTTTTCTATCGAGGGAATTTCATATAATTACTATTTCAAGTAGACAACTGAATGGAGATTATCTTTAAAAATAACACATATTTATTTAAATAGATAAAAACTTCAAGCTTTCAAGGGTAATTTGTAATAAACACATAGAAATTCTGTATGCGGGGGCTGAATGTGACTGTCATCCTATCTGCCTGCGGAGAACAGTGTGATTAGGTAGAATATATATTTAACTAAGTAGGTACTTAAGTGTAATAAATCATCTCTCAGGTCTGTAACATACTCTAATAAAATGGTAAAAATGAAAAGTTTATCACAAGTACGAGAAGCTTGTTTCAAATTCACATTTACTGCTCCCCTAAGCCTCTCGCTGTGGACCGCCATTCATCTCCCCATCCCCTTCGGAGACTGCAGAGCATGAATGGATCTGGACCCCTTCATCCCTTCTCACCCCCGGCGGCCACCCCTCAGATTTACAATCACACAACCAACAACCCCTCCTCCGGTGAATGGACAAGGAGGAATTTACTACTAGAGCTTTTACTACGGTCGTAAGCTTTTGTGTGGGTTATAAAGCTGGGGGAAAGCCACGTGGCAGGGACACAATCTATTGTAATATTTATGAAGACTTCTAAATAAAATACGGTAGGTGATTATTGTACGATTATTTTCCGAACTTCACGGTTTACCAAATAAACATTTTTGGTCGACATTTTTACATCCTAAGAGGTTTTTTTTTAGAAAATGGATTATTAAAACAGAAAATAGATTATAAAAATAGAAAATGGATTATTAAAACAGAAAATAGATTATAAAAATAGAAAATGGATTATTAAAACAGAAAATAGATTATAAAAATAGAAAATGGATTATTAAAACAGAAAATAGATTATAAAAATAGAAAATGGATTATTAAAGCAGAAAATAGATTATAAAAATAGAAAATGGATTATTAAAACAGAAAATAGATTATAAAAATAGAAAATGGATTATTAAAACAGAAAATTAGTATTAAAAAAATATTTGACTACATTTTCGTTTGAAAATTTTGAAGAAGCGTACTGGGCAGCAAGCTTAATGTATTGTATTTGTCACACAATATTTTAATCTTTTCTCTAAATTAAGCGTCGACATCCTGTTAACAGTGTCCTGAATTTTTAGAATCATTTAATTTTTTTCAACATCAATCTCTATGGTACCCAACATCGTCGATTTTTGAGAGCTTTCATTAATCCGAAGCCGGCAGTTCAAGTATTGTAGCCCCACTCATTTGTAGGCGACCTCTGCTTCTCTTTCCCAACAAGTTTGGCGCACTGGCAGGTAATCTGGAAAGCACGAATCAGCAGATGGCGCTAGTGTGGTTGGGGGTCATGCCAGCTGTCAATCTTTGTTTATTCATTGCGTAAAATATTTAGGTATTGTAAATACGAGAATTTTTTGTAGGTTTACATTTATCTCTTTTTATAACCACAATCCACTTTTTCTTATCCGTTCACCACTTATCAACATGTATTCAGACGTTCTCGAGTAGCAAAAAGGCACAACACAACATCAAGGTATTTTAATTATAATTATTAATAAACTTTGATAAAAACAACTTTCGTCACTGCATAGAAATAAGCAGAGATTGACAGCTGGCATGACCCCCAACTACACTAGCGCCATCTGCTTCGAGCTTTCCAGATTACCTGCCGTTGGATTTTTACGGATGGTAGACACATAATTTTAACTTATTTACCAACCTATAAACTCCTGATTCCTTCAGAAAATACATCGGTTCATAGTCTCATCATAACAAATACCTAGGCCAAAAAAAATGAAGAAGTTCCACGTACTACAGGATGTAGTGGCTCCACTTTGCAATGGTTTTGAGTATTTTGAGACCATTTCATTATTCTCGTCATCAGCGTAAGATGCCGGATATTAATTTAGTAAGTCTGTGTATTACTTACGTACATGTATTATGGCACTCGCTTTGTAATAATTTTCACATAATTAATCAATTCCGGAACTTACAATTGAACAGTTTGGCAACGTATCAATCAATAACTTTGCAACAATGTAGGAATATGAAATGTAAGCTTTGAATGGCATTATTAATTATAATAAACACGCAGTCCAGTCTTGCCAGCGAAATATTAAATTAAAGGGCATAAACCTAACGGTTATTAAAATTAAAATTCATTCAGCACTCTCATGATATAATTAATATTCAACTCCAAGCAACAATAATTTCAAGTTTCCAAAGAAAACACCAATTAGGTAAGCTCATTCACAAAAATATGGAAGATTCATTACCATTGCTAAAAATGTCTAAATTGTCAAACTTTTCCTTGTGAAAGAAACACCAAAAAGATATTTGTTTAATATTATAGGTAGGTACCTACTTGACAAGTGTTTCGTGCGTCGCTCAATATGACCAAAATAGCGTTTGTCATGATAAACTACTCGTGCAAAATACTCCTATATGAGGGAAGATGTTGCAGATTTTGACGGTCTCCGTGGTTGAGTGGTTACGTCCTTGGTTACGAAGTAGACAAAAAATAAGGGCGTTGTCATCATTTAAATTTAACTCTTTGCAAAGAAGAATTACATGGAAAGGCGATTTTTTTGTATTTCTGAAATGTGTGTACCAAAATACGCATTTATCAGATGTTAAATCAAAATAAAACAAAATCTAATTCACGGATCAAAATTATAAATAAATAAAACGTAAATTTGGAATGTTTCTTTAAAAAGAAATGTCAAACTCGAACGTGAATTTTTTTATGTGTAGAGCAAATTTCAAAGACAAGTAGAGTAGCTTGATGGTGCCAGCGTAATGAAAAAATTATTTCCATTTTATTAAATGTCGACGTTTTATTACCAATCAATAGGTACATACTCGTAAAGCATTATATTCAGTGTACCATATTCACGATATAATTAACGAGTACGTACCACTATGTTCTGGGACGTTATACTAAAGCTATCGCCGGCGTACCTTCCAGATTATTTTAACTATCAAAAGTATTTTGTATGTAACCGATTTATTTTCCGATGGCGCCGGCGCCTGGCGTCCCGGCGGCGTTACAACACCGACGCCGATACTCAAATAAATCAGGGCACCACAACAAAAAGCACAAAAAAATTATTAATGTACACGGGTAATAGCATTATTTAAAGTGACCCTTTTGCTCAGATGTCACTGCTGTTCAGACAGTTTCTGTGTGGAGATGTCTGCAGTTAGTTTGGTACTCTAGTTAGGGCGACAGACTATCCTGGTGTCTACTGTCTACCTCCCTCGATATCTCTTGCTTTTATGTATTCTGAATACTTGTATGCATTGGAATGGAATAAACAAGATTGGTAAGTATTATTGCTTACAGAATCCAAAACAAGCATACAGTAATACCTCGATTAAAGGAAGCTTCAGAAAACTAAGCCTCGATTTAACGAATATCGAACAGCCGGGAAAACCTTGTTTTAACGTAAAATAATCTTGGGTTCAAAATGTGGCTTAGGAAAAGTTTAAAAAACTCTACTAGTATCACAAAAGTCTTTAATTACAACAGTCATAATGAACGGGACATTTTTTGAAAAAAAAAACGAAGTTTAAACATTCAACTAAATGCATA